>BPVZ01000024.1:2099906-2111878 GCA_020521535.1 Rubroshorea leprosula | reverse complement strand
CATCTTCTACCTCAAATCTTGCTGTTAGCCAAATAAAAAATAGTTAATTCAACAGATATTTCATGCATTATAAGATTATAAGTTTATAATTGTAATATGTTATTATATGATTGATTTTTTTATTTACAATTCATTTTTTATTTTATATTTATTTATTTAATGACTCATTAAGATGGTAAACTTATAATTTTATTTGATATTATAACTATAATATTATTGATTTTCATTATAGTAGCTGTAATTGATTTATTAAAATTATTAATCAGATTGTAATTGATGTTTTATTAGTTAGCTTACTCCTAAAACTTAAAAGGATAAAAAATTATAAATTTTAAAAATATAAACACAGAATTATCAATAATGTTAAAATAATAATTAAAAAAGAGTAGTGAAAACAAAAATTTTAAACTAATCTCATTAAATAAATTAGTATATATAATATGATAGGTTTTAATAAAGTGAAAAAAAATTAATTATTAAATAATATATAAATTTTATTTTTTAATATTTTAAATAAATTATTGTATATAATACCATGAATTTTAATAAAATAACAAAAAAATAATTATTAAATAATAGAAAATCTACTTTTAATATTTTAAATATATGGTAAAAACTTATGCAATGTAATTTGTCCCAAAATTTTCATCATATTTATCATTATCTATTAAGAAATGGCAAAATCAACCATGGCCAAGTCGTTGTATTGTTACGAGCAAATCGCGGATCTTGCTAAAGGGTGACCAATTGGTTCCAACGGCCGCGCATGCTGCGGTTGACGAGTTCTGTTTTGTATGAGCTGGTGCAAAACTCGCGGATAGCTTTGATCTCTATCAATGGCCTACGCAAAGGGAGTGAAGTACTATAAATTTGCCTCCATTTGTGTGGGCAACTCATAGACTCTCAATATGTGTAGCCATGCCACCAACCGAATTACGGTTCACAAAATCTACCTCTCGTCTCACCCAACAACAATGTGCATCTTGATGGAATGGTGATCAACTTGCCTAGCCTACTGGGCGCCGGAGGTACTGCCACCAACCCTTGCGGGAATGGGTACTTACAGGGCCCAGCCGCTGCACCATTGGAGGCTGCATCTGCCTGTCCCGGCGTTTACGGCGAAGGACCTTTTCCAGGCTATGCTGGAAACTTATTGGTGGACCCCAAAACTGGCACATGCGACGTCCTCTTGGCCTCAAAGATGAAATTAAGGTAAACCAGTGCAACTCGGGGTTAAATTATGGATAATGACGGGGGTTGGGCTATTAACTTTGTGAATGACGATTGTAGTTTCAGGAATTGTTGAGAGCGTTAGAAATGGGAAAAATATTTAGGAAGGCGACATGAACATGTTTGCAATGTGGCATGTGCCACAATATTGTTCGTTTGGGTTAGCTGAAGTTTTTAGGGTAATATGGCAAATGGAGCTCTTTTATATTGAGCTCTAAAGAAGCATGTGAAGTAATATTGTTCTGTTTGGACTAGGAAATGGTTGTGGCTACTTTGTTATCTAGAGTTGTAATGAGTATTGTGACTGATCTAATCACGAAAGGGGGAGAAGGAAGTTGAGATTCAAATAACATAAACAAAGGTATTTTGATTATTACCATTGGATTCTTGCTATAATTAATTAACTTCTTCAATTTATTTTATTTTCTCCTATTTTTGTGGTAAAATATGAGAAAATAAAATATATTGAAGAAGCTTATTATTGCTAGAATCGAGTAGTAATAGTAAAAAATGCACTTATTCATATTATTTGATATTCAAATTTCTTTCTCATTTTTTCGATATTAGATTAGATACAATATTTTCTACAATATTAGATAACCAAGCAGCCACAATCACTTCTAATGCCAACTAAGTAATACTTACTTTGTTTGCCCTATTACAGTTTAAGATACTTGACATATTTTTAAGCTTCAGTTAGGCTAAGCAAACAATATTATGGCACTTGCCACATTGTAGACATGTCCATGGAGTCACCTACCTATATAACATTACTTCGTCTAACACTCTCAACAATGGCTGAAACTACCACTGACATCCACAAAAGTAATGGTCCAATTCTCATCCTTAGTTTGACACCAAGCTGCACTGGCTTACACTTTCAGCATTATATGGCAAATTGACAGTAGCTATTCCTAGCTCAGAGGAAAGGTTCCTATTTGACACCACGATGAATCCTTAGACATTGTTCTAGCTTTTTTTCTTTCCATTTTTTTTTTCTTTTTTTCTGGAGTTGCAATGTGTTAGAAGAAGTATGCATTCTAAAAAGATCCTTCTTACTATAAAGGTTGACTGGCCAAACACACTGAGGTTATTGACCTTTCTTTTGGCATTGATAATATTTTTTTAAAAATAATTTAATATCTAAAAAAACCTTTATTCTAGAATAATAAATGTTTTTTTTTAAATATGTTCTATAATAATAGTTTTTTTATATATATTTTAAGGGAGATAATTTTTTTTATTTTAACTTTATCATATTTCTTGAATTAATTATACATTTTATCATAAAATATTTTCTTTATTTTCAAGTTTTTTTTGTGTGCATATAAATACAACTATAAATATAAATTGTTTTCAAATAAATCTAAAAAGAAAATTAAAAAAAAATAGTATTCTAAGATAAAAGGAGTAAAAAACTAAAGGCTGCAACCTTTTGGTTCATTTTACATTTGTTTTAAAAAAATTAATAAATAAATCAAGTAATGTAAGAACTTGAACACTAAAAGTAAAAAGACTTTCTCCGCTAGACCAATTCTCTTCTTAGGTTAGGTGATTCAATTTTTCAAGTTTTGAAATCCACACTACAGATATGGTGGTTTAGTTGCTGACTATATATAAAATTTACCCAATGAGTCGTGTTCAAACCTCATAAACCTCTTTTCCCCATTTCCCCTTCTCTCTTGGTTCAAATAAATTGTCTATGTTTAAAAAAAGAAATTAAATTTTATATTAAAAAAGTTTATTATGCAGTTTGGACTGTATAATAAAATTAAAATTTTTAGATGAAGAGCAGGCTTTTCATTTAACTATTTTTATTTTAAAATTTAGTGTGATTTAAACTGTAAAATATGAAACTCTTTTATTAAAAACATTATATTACTTAAATTTTTGTTTAAAAATAAATAAATATTTTAATAAAAGAGTAATCTAATGAAAATAGTGCCTATTAACCTTATCTTCTAAAAATTAGAAGAAAAATCATCTCAAAACTATATCGTTTTAATAAATTTTAAAGCATATTTTTATTAAAAAAGATTAAATTACTATATTTTTAAAGCATGTATTAAAATAAATTTTGTCTTTTTTTCTCTTAATTTTTTGGAAGTAAAGTGGACAAGCACTAACCCTTAATCTAATAATAAAACATAAAATTTAAAATAAAAAACTTAAAAACGAAAAAAAAAACGCAAATTCATATGATTATGTATATGATAAAAAATTTGTGAAATTGTTTTGAATTTAGCCTCTTATTCAAGTTTTAAAAGCTATCATTTCTATTTTAGATTTTATCGATTAAAAACAAAAAATTAAATACAAAAATAGAAAGGAGTAAGGGATGTAATGAACTAGGTTTTTCACTTGGAATAGGAGATTTAGAGTTCCTGTTCGTTGTATTAAGCATGATTTGTTTTGATTCATTAATTCAATTAAAGGATTTTTTAACATTTGCCTTTTTAACTGGACAATTAATTAATAAAATTTAACTTTTTTTTTATTATTATCAGTTAATATTAAAAAGTGCCTTAAGGCTTAAGGCAGATGGTAAAAAAAATCTAATTAAACAAGCCTAATAAAAAAGCAAATAGGCCCAACCCCGATCCCGAACCTCAGGATCTATGTTCAAGAATCGAGACAGGCCTATTATTGGACCTGTCCTACCCAAATCTAGGCCCAAGACGGATTAATGAGCTCAGTCTAGAGCTTTGACGGGGCCCAACTCGGGTGATCTTAGACTGGCCCATTGGTAAGAAGCCCTAAACATAAGTAGTTAACCCACCTGTAAAACGCAAATAAAAACAAACAAAAAGGCAAACGCACTCGATAAGCAGTGATACTCTTTCAGACCAAATTCAGTTATCTGAACCATTAAAAATTTTTTTTTTAATTTCTTTCAATATATTAAGTTAAATTTTTTTGAATATTAAATGATAGGTTATACAATAAAAAATAATTTTTTCATTCCCTTAATCTCTCCTTAATGTTTTTGAGATTTTCAATTTAAAATTTTAAGTTTTTAACTAGTTATACAGTTTCTTAGTGGCATTTAAGCTAATGTGAGTGGTTTATTACAAAAATTATTCAAGAGAAAATAATTAAAAATTAATTTCAAAGTACACTTAAGACGATCAAAGAATATTTTCTTAAAAAAATAATTTTTTTTTCAAAAAAAAAAAAAGAAAATGAGCAAAGAGTAACCTAATATTAAAAAAAAAAATGCACGAAGCCAACTTTTCTTTCCTTTTAAAAATAATTCTGCTAACTTTTAATAAATCAACAATTTAATGTTTGGTTGTCACCACTTGACAAGATATTAAAGATTTTTATTTTTATTTTTTCTAAAGAATGGTTGGATCATAAGTGGATTGGGTTGTTAGAAAGTAAAAACTTGAGTGAGAAATACAATGTTGCAGGTAAGATCTGAGTCATGACCCATTAACACTGTATAAAAGACAGATTGAAAGTAACCAAACCTAGCTCTTTACTGGTTTAGCTGCATGCATGCAAGCAACCCAAGTTCACTTTAAATTGCTTTTCATCCCTTAGGTTTCATTCAAGTCAAACAAAAACTCTTCTGGCTTCTATGCGCTCCTGGAGAAGACCCCTACTATTTAAGTGGCTCAAGAAGCCCTAGCCTGGAGAACATTTTCTGGGCTGGGGCTCAATGCAATTCAGAAAATTAATATTAGACCATTCCATATGGTTAGCTGAGAAGTGGAAGAAATTATAAATGATCTTCTTGAAATGAAGTTTGAAGCTGTAAATTTCAAAAGGATATAACTTATATAAAAAATTTCAGGTTCGATCCAAAGCTTTGTGTTGCCATCAAACTTTGGATGTGGTGCATGGCCATTTTAAAAGATAGCTTTTGATCCCACTAACACTCATTTTTAAGAGAATATATGGGGATTTGATGATTAACTTTTTGGTAAGAAGCTGAGAAAGATTGATTGTAATATGTATTAAAGAAATGATTTCGAGTGGTTGTTATAAGTTTGTCTTTTGCCAAGATCGATATTCTCGATCAGTTGTATATCCTCGAACACATCATCCTTTTGCATAATTGCTTTTGATATTTGAATTATCCCAATAGACCTACTGGTTTATTACCAAGATTAAGAGTTTGGATTCAAGTGATTGAAAAATTTTAAGGAAATATTTGGTACATTTTTCGGTTTAATATTTGATTCAATATTTTTTAGTTTAATCATTAAAAATATAATATAAATACAATTAATTCAGTCGATTCTTATATTCTATGTGCATGATTGTATTATTATACTTATCTGTTTTTAATTTCAGATTAAAAAATAATAATTTTTTATTGACTAAACCAAAAAGTATTGAATCGAGTGTTAAAATATAGGATGTACCAATTATTGTCCAAAATTTTATTCTCACTAATTACTTGAAAAAAATTTTCTCTTTTTCTAGATTTCCGTGTTCAAAAAAAAAATACTTTTCATATTTGATAAGAACTTTATCTTAAAATATGAGAATTCATATTAGTGCGTGGGTAGGAAAAAAGAAAAGTGCGTTAGTAGAAATGAGATTTAGTAGAGAGATAAATCAATGTTCTCTTAAATTTATATTCATTTTTTTTTATTAATTTGCTCTTCTCCACCGATTACTATTTTGAATCAGTTTACACAAATCAAATTAAACTCATTTAATAAATGTTTAGGGAGGTGATTCATACACCCACAGGGTTTTGTACCCTCTTTTAAAATATACATTTTTAGTTTACTTAAGAATAAGTGTTGAATAACTTATCCTTATAGCCAACCATACTCTATTTTTGATTCCAAACACACAGTAACTCAATCCCTTCTCCCTTCTTTGATTCTTCATTATTTCCATTTCTTCTCCAGCACCGGTGGTGACAGCAACACCATCACCACGGTTGACCACTGCTTTTCCTCGCTTCTCCTTCCTTTCTTTTTCTTCCTCCCTTTTCCTTCCTTTCTTTCTCTTCCTCCATTCTCATCATTCTCGTTCTTTCTCTTTTTACCACTCCATCTATTCCCCTTGCTTCTCCATAGCAAAGAATCTAGAAAATTTGAGTACTCATCACACGGTTTGGGTACTCATCACCTACTAGTAACCATCAATTTCATCCCATTTGGATCTAACTTTTTTTTTTCTTTTTTATCATATCTGAAAATTTTCATTCATTTTTTTTTTTTTTTGCTCTAGCCAGCACCTAGATCTAAACTCTTGAATCCCAAAAACACCAGACTACCTAATCCCTCTTCCTCCCACGAAAACCCCCTCATTTTCCCATCACTGCAGCCTCCTTCCTCTGAAGTAGCATCGAAAGTAGCACCAGCATTTCAATTTCTTCCACCACAAAGATCCACGTTGTTGAAATGTTGAGATAAAGGGATTTGAGATTCACTAACCCAGAGAGATGAAGGATTTATTATGCAATTGAAAAGAGGAAAAGTTTTTTTTTAATCAGCAAAATAAATAGATTAAATTAATATGGAGTACAAGGGGTACTCCAACCCATCTACAAAATTAGACTACATCCATTAGAATTTTAAAAAACATAAAGTACTTGTACAACAGCCATTTCCAAAACAAAACATGTATTCTGTAACTAATCCACCCTACCATTTGTATTCACACAAAACTCCTTCATCATGCTTTTATTCTTTCTTATAGCTGTAGCAGTCTCCACTAGGTTGACCTTCCAATCATACAGTGAAAAAACACAACCCTGCAATTTATTTTTAATTCAGAAGAAAGTCTTGGTCTGTATCATATCCAACAAATCATCCCTTAGAATCACATTTCCCTTAAAGACTACAAGTTCTCCAATACCATATGTACCAAGAAGTAACAAGGAAAATGCAAGATCCCAATTCCTTTCCTATCACCCTACCCAATCCACACAAGAAAAATTCTGCTAATCCCCCCACTACATTTGGCAACATAGTCTCCATTCCCCACCAAGACAGCACCTTAACCCATATTAACCACGCTTCCTTACATGTGCAAAAGATGTGATTACCATCTTCTACCTCCTCATTACACAATCCACAATCCACACCCCAAACCCCCCACCAGAACCACTCCTCTCTTTTGCAAGTTCCATTTTGTTGGAAGACGCTCGAGACAAAATCTCCTCTCAAAAAAACTAACTTTAGCTAGTACTAATCAGCACAAAATTAGCTTACAAAACTGATCATTTAGAATGTATTCTGTTGGTGTAAAAAACTCATAAGCTTTTTTTACCACATACTTTCCATTTGAATCAGGCACCCAATGCCAACAATCCTCAACACCTGCCTTTATTTGAGCTTTACTTAAGACCTCCCGTAACACCAGCTACTCATCCCGCTCCTTTCCCAATTACCCTCTCCTCCAAGCTATATTTCATCTCCAACTACCTTCCTCCTAATCCCTCATCACACTAACTAAACCATCCTTTTGTACCGCCAGCTCAAACAATCTAGGACATAAATCTCTCAAAGTCTTCTCCCCCACCTAAACCTCTCTCCAGAAACTTGCCCGTCTACCATCCCCCACTACCCATTTAAAACCATTCACCAATATATTCTTTAAATCAACAGATCGCAACAAATTACTAATAACATCCCTCCAAATCCTAGACACCTAAACCTTATCTACTGCTGGAATATCTATATCCTCCCTTCCACTATAATACTTCTTCCACACCACTTGTTTCCACAATCCCTCTACTCCATCACTTAGTCTAAACCACCACTTCCTCAAAAGTGCCCAATTTTTTCGACGCAAATCTGGCACACCAAGACCTCCCTTCCTTTTACTAGTGCACACATAATCCCATTTTACCCATGGAATCTTCCTCTTTAATTCCACCCCACCCCACAAAAAAGCCCTCTGAATACTAATCAACTTAGAAACCACCCAATTTGGCATAAAAAATAAAGACATGTAAAAAATGGGAATAGTAGAGATTATTTAGTTGAGTAAAGTGATGCGACCACCAATAGACAACGCAACAGACTTCCAGGTAGCTAGCTTAACTCGGAATTTATGTAGAACTGGATCCCACATTTTTCTACTCCCATTCTTCCCACCAACAGGCATTCCCAAATGTAAAAAAGGGGTTTTCCCTACTCCACAATGCAAAACACTTGCTGCCCCTTCAATCCACCTTTGAGACACATTAAAACCAAAGACATTACTTTTATTGAAGTTTATCCTCAATCCAAACATCAACTCAAACCCTCTTAAAATGGTTTTGACCATGAAAATATTGTCACTATCAACTTTCCCCATAATCACCAAATCATCAACAAATTGCAGCAACGAAATAGCTAATCCCTTGGTACCCACTATGATACCATGTAATAATCCCTCCATTTCTGCCCTTTTGACTAAGCCATGTAAACCCTTAACAACCATCAAAAAAAGAAACGCAGATAAAGGATCACCTTGCCTTAATCCTTTTTCTATCATAAACTCCTCCATAGGGCTTCCATTAACTAAAATCGAAACTTTTGTAGTTGAGAGATATTCTTTAATCCATCCTTTCCACTTCACACCAAAACCAAACCTGTCCATCATCCAATCCAAAAATGACTAATTTACACAATCATACACCTTTTCGAAATCAACCTTAAAAATAAAAGTCTGTTGTTTTTGTTGCTTAACCTCCTCCACCACCTCATTTAAAACTAAAACACTATCAAACAACTGACGACCTTCTAGAAAAGCAGATTATGTTTCACTAATAATCTCTGATATTACAACCTAAAGCCGATTAGCTAGCACCTTTGCCAATAATTTATACACACAACCGATTAAACTAATAGGTCTAAAGTCTTTTAGTTCCACACGATTCATCCTCTTAGGAATTAAAGTTAAGAAAGATGAATTTAACCCTCTTACTAACCTGCCATTTTGGTGGAACTCCTTAAAAATCTCATAAAATCCTCCTTCATACAGTTCTATGCAAATTTGAGGAAACTGAAATTATATCCATCCGGGCCCGATGCTTTTGATCCCTCACAGCTCTTCAATCCTTCCTCAATCTCTTCCATGGAAAATGGTCTTTCTAACCAGGTTGTCATCTCTTCAAAAATTTGTTTGAAGCCAACTCCATCTGACTTGGGACGATTGCATGCTTCATCAGCAAATAACCTTCGAAAATACTTAATAGCCTTTTTCTTTACAATCTCTAGCTCCTCAACCCACTTGCCATCACATAAAAGGCCAATGATATTATTGTGGGCCTTTTTACCATTTACAATTTTATGAAAGCATCTCGTATTAGCATCCCTCGATTTTGCCCAATTACTTCTTGATTTCTACTTCCAGGTAGCTTCCCTCTTTCTCATAATTTCCCATAACTCATGGAAACCTTGCTGTCTTTCATCCAGTTCCTCCTCGTCTAAAGCAACTGCTTTGTTCTTCTTATCAAGCCTTGCTACTGAGTTTGTAGCACTTTGAAACTAGGCCTCTATATCTCCAAAAACTTCCTTATTCCATACCTTAAGAAATTGTCTCAACAACTTTAATTTTTGAAGACATTTATATCCTGCCAAACCATCCACCACAATCTCTTTCCATTTATCTTCCACTACTTTTCTAAAATCCTAATGATGCTACCATACATCCAAGACACGAAATGGTTTAAGTCCCCAATCTGTTTCCCTTGTTTTCAAAACAATTGCACAAGGATCAGATATTGTTCTTTTTAATCCTTGCTGCGCCCATTCACCACCCATATTGCTCATTCCCACAGTCATCAATATCTTGTCCAATCTGCTCATAGCCTTGCCATCTGGTTTGTACCACGTAAACTGATGGTTTGCCAACTTAATATCCACTAGGCATGCTGTCTCTATGAAACCATCAAAGTCCTTCATATTTGCACTTTCCCCTGTCTTTCCCCTTCTTTCTTCAATACATCAAATAGCATTGAAATCCCCTGCAAGCAGCCAACGCCCTCCCTTATCCATAATCCTCTATCGCAGCTCATCCCATAATGCAACTTTTTTCTTTCTGTCATTTGGTGCATATATATTCACAAAAAAACATGTCTCCTTCTTTACACTCCAAACCCTTTTTAACCCCAAATAACTGTCTCCCATAAATTCCCCCAACTTGACAAAATTTGCCTTGTTCCACACACAAAGCAAACCTTTTGAAGCTCCTATCGAGCTTTTCATACTCCAATCAAAATCATCAATATACCACAACATTTTACACAAACCCACATCTACATTTTCTAATTTAGTCTCCTATACAAACAATAAATTTGGGCTTTCTACCCATACTAAACTTCCTAACTCTTTCCTCTTCACCATTCCCCCCAAACCTCGAACATTAAAAGATAAAACCTTCCACACCCAAATTACCCCCATAACTACTCGAGGTCTACCCATTTTTCCTCCTGCTAGCATCTCGCTCTTCCATCTCCTTCTCTTCCTCAATACCATCAAATTGCATTCCCAACCTTCTTCCATTACTAATCATTCTCCTTACCTCTTGCCAGTTTAACTCCCATTGTATAACTCGATTTCGATTGATAATGCACCCATCTAAAACATATTCACTTCTTTCCTTCTGTTGAGCCTTCTTCCTTGAAACCGGTGGTATTTGCTGGGTTTTTTCTTGCCTTAACCTTCTCTACTTTGTTCAACTAGTCACCCACCCTATTTTCTCTTTTTCAGATTTCGACTGCTTCTAACAGATAACACTTTGCTACTTTTTTGTATCTTTTTCTTGACAAATTTGCAGCCTTGGATCCCTCATCACATGCTGAATCTTCTAGACTTGAGTCATTGGACTCTTTACTAGAATAATTTTCTCCCAGCCCATTTGAGTTTGCACCCAGCCCATTATCATTACGCAGCCCATTCTCATTTACCAACCCAATTTCGTTTTGGTAACCACAGCTACAATCCCTTCCAGAGCCCTCCAGCAACTCACCCTCCACCTGATCACTTTTTGAATTTAAAATTTCTTCCTCTTGTAATAGGTCCAAATTAGCACTATCTTCATCTTCACTGCAAATATCATCATTAATAAATTCATGATCTTCACTATCACTATTGTTAGAAGAATATTATGATGATGCTGTCGTTGGACTTCGTCGGTCACTCTCCGTTAGCCACCAATCTGGACCTGCTTTCCATTCCTCCTCCATTATCTATATCTCATACAATAGCCCATTAACCTTCAATTTTAAGACTTTGAATATTTTATCTGTTTCAAGAACAAGAACTAACACCCTACCTTCACATGACACAGATTTGGGATTTGGTATCTTCATGCACCATCACCACCTCACCCATTGTTCCCCCAATCATGTTAAAACATCTACCACTCCATGCTTTCAAGGGAATCCTTGATATCCTCACCCAAACCAATCAACTCCTGTATGACGATGCAACTGCCCATGGCGAAACAGATTCAAACCATGTATCAATCAAATTCTTTATTTTGCTCCATATGCTCACAAAGGTTACCCTTGACATGTTCAATAAGCAGCACTAATATTCCCCTTAATGGTATTAACCTGATCAACCTTCCACCCACATCCATTCTCTCTTGCATACTTGTGAATGACATTAAAGATTTTAGAACAGCAACCATACCCTCTTCCAACCACTGAATCTCTTACTTTGTTGGAGAAAAATCAATTATAATCTCTTTAGATTGTTCCTCTATACGTCCCACTATCCTTTCCTGACCATTTTCTTTCTCGCACGATCCAACCTCCTCCATCTCTTCATTCTGCT
>BPVZ01000024.1:2074829-2095727 GCA_020521535.1 Rubroshorea leprosula | reverse complement strand
CAATTTTAAATTTAAATTTAAATTTTAAATTTAAAATTTTCAATCTAAAAGTTCAAATTTAAAATTTTAAAATTTTAACCATCAAATAACCATATCAATTGTGCTTTCTCTTATTACTCCACTTTAATTTCTTCAACTTTTCACATCCAAGATTCTCATTTTGCGAAAATATAAAATTTTTTAAAAAAATCTATTTATTCTCTAATCTATTTTTATATATATAAAGAAAAACATTGAGTCTGATGAGAAATAATTTAAGAGTAGACAAGAAACTTTTTTTCTTACATAGTTTATAAGTAGATATATAAAAAAAAATACAAAGATTTATATATATTTTTTATTTTACCACAGCAGAAAATCGGAAGGAAAAGAGCTTTCTCTCTCTAAAAAACAAGAAAAAAGAAAAAGAAAGTACTAATAGGACTATAGGACATAGTTTTTCCTATAAATACTGGAACAAGATGGTTTGTCGTGAATAAAACGGAGCTGCTGCCGATGCTCTGCTGCATTTGCTAGACTGCTGAGTTTGCTGAGTTTCGTCTCTAGTTTCCCGCCTTTTCTGCCCTCGCAAGCCGAAGGAAAGCGGCGGCTGCGGGAGAGTTACGACGATGGATGCTTACTCTCTGCATCTCGCCATGGCGACTCTAGTCGGAGCTTCCTTTGTGGCCGTATCCGCTTATTACATGCACAGGAAAACCCTAAATCAGCTGCTGGAATTTGCCAAGACGGTAGAGAGGGAGAGGGAGAGGAAGGAGAATTCCGAGGCTGAGTCGACACAACACTCCAAGCGACGGCGGAGCCACCACTCGCGCCGGAAGGGGAACGGATATAACCGGCGTTACTCCGCTTCTCTGCCGGACGTCACTGCGATTTCTGGTGGAGCTGATGGAGAGGAGAAGTGCAATGGTCCGGTTCAAGTGGACGGGATTCCGGCTGGCTTGCCAAAGCTTCACACTTTGCCTGAAGGTAAACTCGTGCTTGGATTCAGGGGTTCTGATGATGAGTTGTTCAGTGGTATAGGTGATGTTTAGTTAGGTTGAAGTTAGGGAATGATTACTGTACTGATTGTAGTTGGAGCTTCCTTCTTGCAACTTATAGCAAAATCATGATTGATGAGGAAATGTCCTCCATCTGCAGCTGCGCAAGAATAAGATTGATATGTAGTTATGATCTTACTAATTTATGTTTGCTTTTGATTTTTACCAATCATTTTTCTAATTTGATGGTTCCATTTTTAGCTGATTAAGTAGAGTGGCATTTGGCTTCAGGAAAGTCTGGTGGGCACTCAAGTTCAGCTAAGAGAGTCGGAAGCCTTATCCGTCCAACCTCTCCCACGTCGCCCGTTGCTAGTGCTAGTGCCTTTGAGAGCTTAGAAGGATCGGATGAGGAAGATAATACGACAGAGAATTCTAAGCTGGACAATTCATATCTGCATATCAATGGAATTGCTGTGAGTTAAATTTAAGTTATGGATGCACCACCTCCTTTTTCTTTTTCCTTTTTCTCTCCTGACCTGATTGGTTTCTTATTTCCTACTGATGTTATTTCTTAGATGCAATTATTGTCTTATACTTCAATGTTACACATTTAGGGTCCAAATTTGCCAGACCACATTAATACCAATGGAGAACAAATACCAGTAGCAGCTTCAAGCATGATTCGATCCCATAGTGTATCTGGTGACCTTCATGGTGTTCAGCCTGATCCTATTGCGGCTGATATTCTGAGGAAAGAGCCTGAGCAGGAAACCTTCGCACGTCTGAGAATTACTCCTACTGGTATTTTGTTTCTTCAGAATTTAAATGAATTCATGCATGAAGAATTTATATATATATATATATATATAGATATAGATATTATTTTTTATCTGCTTCATAAACTACTTTGCAACCTCACCTGTGTCCTGATGTTGTCAAAATAAATTCTTAGTAGTTGATTATTTAATAATAAGAAAGAGGAAAGAATCTGCAAATTCTAAGCATGCCAATTTCAAAAGAATCTGATATTTGGTTGTGAAATGTGATTTGGGAGATCTATTGTCTAATTTTGGTATCTATGGCTTTTACCAGAGTTACCAACATCAGATGAAATTGAGGCCTACTTGCTTTTGCAAGATTGCCTTGAGATGCGAAAAAGATATGTATTCAAAGAGGCAATTGCTCCATGGGAAAAAGAAATTATATCAGACCCTGGCACACCAAAGCCTAACCCAGAACCATTTTTCTATGCTCCTGAGGGAAAATCTGATGTAGGTTTATATGTGCGTTTACAGATTCTTTGTTGAAAGATCCCCTGTTTTTCTCATACTTATGAGTACACATTTTTTTTCCTTTTTTCTTTGTTCTTTATACTTTTTCTTACAGCATCATTTTGAGATGCAAGATGGTGTTATTCATGTCTATCCAAATAAAGAATGTAAGCATCAAGAGACTTAATACTGAACACCATTATTTATCAAGATTTAAACTTTTCCCAAGTTTATTTCATTTTATCTTTATTTTATTTCAGCAAAAGAAGAGCTGTTTCCTGTTGCTGATGCAACAAAATTTTTCACCGACTTGCATCATATACTTCGGGTTATTGCATTGGGGAATATGAGAACTTTGTGTTTTCAGCGGCTAAATCTTCTTGAACAGGTGGATACTGAACTTATGATTATTATTAAGTGGATGATACTTTGTAATTTTGTTATTAAATACATTCTCATTTGAACGCCACTCAGAAATTCAATCTCCATTTGATGCTCAATTCGGATAGAGAATTTCTTGCTCAGAAAAGTGCACCACATCGGGACTTTTATAATGTTAGGAAAGTTGATACTCATGTTCATCACTCCGCATGCATGAACCAGAAACATCTTTTAAGGTTTATAAAATCAAAGTTGAAAAAGGAGCCTGACGAGGTAATTTTTATGTGGTTGTTTTAATTTTCATACCAACTACTCATTGTTAAGGACAGGGAGGATATAAAAAGTAGCTTTCTGCAGACTATGTTTGTGTTGAACATGTTGTCTTTATATGAACTGAATTTTTTGTTCAGGTTGTTATATTTCGAGATGGAACATATTTGACACTTAAAGAAGTTTTTGAGAGCTTGGATTTGACTGGGTAACGGTTTTCTTTATTGCATTTGAGAACAATGACGAAAAAAAGTCTTTGTTCTCTGAACAAGTTATTTTTTAGAGTTAAAATCTCATAATCTAATTTTCTTTGCATTTATTGAACAGGTATGACTTGAATGTTGACCTTCTGGATGTTCATGCAGACAAGAGCACCTTTCATCGCTTTGATAAGTTCAATCTCAAGTATAATCCCTGTGGTCAAAGTAGGCTAAGGGAGATTTTCCTTAAACAGGACAATCTTATCCAAGGTGCATCGACACATTTCCTTCTCTAGCATTAAAGATAGAAAGTGGGATTTTAGGGTTTAAAATTTCAAAGTATACATCTTATTACTACTTACTAGGCACTTATTTTTTTAAAATTCTGTTGTTGGTTTCTGCCCATTAAAAAAATTGTTGTTTTAGGTCTTAATATGTTTTCATTTGATTGATTTGAAACGTTCTTCAATACTGAAAGTGCGGTGTCTTGTTGCTGAACAGGTCGTTTTCTTGCTGAACTCACAAAGCAAGTTTTTTCTGATCTGGATGCTAGTAAATTTCAGGTGTTTCCTTTTTCTCTTTTATACATTTTCAATTTTCACAAAAACACACTCAAATGGATATATGTTCTTTTGGTATTTCCATATCTGATTTTCAATTTGGTCAATGCAGATGGCTGAGTACAGAATATCAATATATGGTAGGAAGCAAAGTGAGTGGGACCAACTGGCTTCCTGGATAGTAAATAATGAATTGTACAGCGAGAATGTTGTTTGGTTAATTCAGGTGCAGCACCTTTCTGAAATCCCTACTTTGAGTATTTTCTCTGATCTATACTTGCAGGTGTGCACCTGTTGATTAATCCATAATATGTGATAGAAACCTTTGAAAATTTGGATTTAGGTTGTCTATCTGGTTTTGATATTCTCCATCTGTAGTTGAGCAATTTGTTAACAGTAAGGTTTTGATGCTAAATAATGATGATTATATCATTTGGACTTCTTACAGAACTCATGCCTATCCGTTGCAACTTCTCTATAAATATTTAAGGGATGCTTTGTTGTGCTAATTTGATGTTTTCTGTTTCACAGATACCTCGTCTGTATAACATATACAAGGAAATGGGGATTGTGACATCATTTCAAAACATTCTTGACAATATATTTATTCCTCTGTTTGAGGTTACTGTGGATCCAGATTCACATCCTCAATTGCATGTTTTTTTGAAACAGGTCTCTTTCTTCACTCTTTCCAGGGATTTGTAATCTTGTGATTTATTCAATAGTCATGACATCTACGTCTCTTATTTGTGTATTTAGGTTGTTGGATTGGATTTGGTTGATGATGAAAGCAAACCTGAAAGACGGCCAACCAAACACATGCCCACACCTGCACAATGGACTAATGTTTTTAACCCTGCTTTCTCCTACTATGTCTATTACTGCTATGCTAACCTCTACACATTGAACAAGGTGTGTGTCAAAGAGTTGTCTTTTATGTTTGGAATTATCCATCTCTAATAAATTACTTTGTTAGCCTTTTTATTTAATCAAGTTGTGAAAATGAGTGGAGTGACATCTATTCATCTTCTTCAAATAGGATTTCCCAGTAGTTGCTTTTTTTCTAACATTGTTGTGGATTTTTTTCCATAACATAAGTGAATCTTTTCCAAAATACATTCCATGGTGGCTTATCTAAAATATCTAGATGAGTGTAATTAGCATGGAATGCAACCACATTGATTTTGGCAAATAAATGCTCATATGTGAGGTATTTCTTCTCCAGCTTCGTGAGTCAAAGGGAATGACAACCATCAAATTCCGGCCACACTCTGGAGAGGTATTCATTGAATCTTGTGTTCTTGCTCCAGTGTTAGTTTGTCTTTACGCCTCATGCGTTAATATTTTCAGGCTGGTGACATTGACCACCTCGCTGCAACATTTCTAACAGCTCATAATATTGCGCATGGAATTAATTTGAGAAAATCTCCTGTGCTCCAATATCTGTATTACCTGGCACAGGTATGGAATCCCATTTAGTTGATTTTCTGATCTGCTTGTTGCAATTTCTAACTATCCATGATGACACATGGCCTTTGGTTATTAGATTGGTCTGGCCATGTCTCCTCTGAGCAACAATTCCTTATTTTTGGACTATCATCGGAACCCATTTCCAATATTTTTCCTACGTGGACTTAATGTTTCTCTTTCTACGGATGATCCACTTCAAATCCACTTAACAAAAGAACCATTGGTGGAAGAATATAGCATAGCTGCGTCGGTAAGCTCTTTCTCTCTCATTGAGAATCAAAGGCATATCCTTGTCAACAATCAAGTGTACTGAAGTCCTTCACTCACAGGTCTGGAAGTTGAGTTCATGTGATCTATGTGAAATTGCCCGCAATTCAGTCTACCAGTCAGGTTTCTCACATGCACTTAAGGTAAATGTCCTTCTCCTAACTTTATAAGACATGCTGATAATTTGGGAGGCCAGTTATCTGCCACTGCCCACATAAATAACAGAGATCTGGTTGAGATACTGATGTATTGTAGTTTGTGAAGAGAGTATTCATTTCTGGAATTCTGTATGGAGACATGCCAATCAATTTCCCTTCACACAAATTGTCCGTTAGGGAATTTTCCCCTCATCAAGAAGATGGAGAAGATAATAAATAAATAATAAGAACACAGTTCTTAGTTCATTTGGATCATTTGTTGTGCAGCTAGTTGAAACAGCTTATTGCAATTTCTGTTTCAGTCTCACTGGATCGGGAAAGGGTACTACAAGAGAGGACCCAGTGGAAATGAGATTCGCAAAACGAATGTGCCTCATATCCGGCTGGAATTCCGTGACACGGTATGGGATTGCCTATAATCTTTCATGCAAGGCAACTTTGTTTTTTTCCTCAATTGTTTCTAACCTTCCAATTGTTTTTGAGAGGCTGTTTGAACAATCCTTCTGACAAATGTTGGAAGGAAAAAAAAAAAAAAGTTTCTGTTGCTCCCGTTCCCCCCCCCCCTCCCCCCCAAAATTACTTTCATTAGACTTTTACTTTCTTAGTCCCTTTTTTGTGCATGTTATCATCCAACTGTTACCCTTCTCCAGATCTGGCGAGAAGAAATGCAGCAGGTTTATCTAGGAAATGCTATTATTCCCAGAGAAGTGGACTAGTAAATGTACGAGGCCTTGCACCTACTACCCCATTCTTGAACATCATGCATATATTTAGGAGGTACCATCAGGCTACCTTGAACATGATGCATATTTTTCAAGAGGTTTCTGAATCTCATGGAAAGGAAACTGATTGAATATTCTGGGTTTCTCTTGTTAATTGCAGAGGTTAGGAACCTACCTTATATCCTCTGTACACAAAACTTGTGAGAACCAAAGAAAAGGCTTATAGCAAGCAAGAAGCCATTACAGACATTGAAGGATGCCGTGGCTGATGACGTGCATGGTTGTTGAGGACTTGGAGAGAACCGTAGTTGCTTCTGTGGAGTATGATATTATAAATACACAACCCTATAGCAATAATTTACTTATCTGCAATATGAAGTCATACCGTTGCGATATACCTAATGGTTAGGAACAAGAACAACTATTTAAAATACCCTGTTGCAGTTGATACTGTAAGTTATACTTGCGGCAAGATGGGAAAATGCTCTCTTGCTTCATAAAATTTTGACACAACTTTATCAAGGATTATGGTGGTCTTGTGGAATGGTCAACATGATACAATTGCATTCTGAATTTTCTTTGTTTAGTTTTAGGTTCTTTCTACTGCCTTCCTGCTCCTTCTCTACATATCCTCCTTTTCACCAATGTATGACAACCATAATGCTTGAAGTGAAAGAAGCCAATATTATGTCCGTAGATTCTCAGAAACTATAATGTGAAAGAAATTTGATAAATAATCTCAAGTATCCTAGGTAACATCAGGATGTTCCAAAATCCTACAACAAAAGACTAGCTCTGTATGAATGGGAAAAAAATGGAAGAAATGTTATCCTACTTTTTCTGCTGCTTTATCTCCTTGATTATGCCATCAGCAAGCGAGTTGAAGTCATTGTTCTTCCCAAAAAATTTTACCAACTCCATATCAGGACCCATTGGTACCTGCATAACAAGAATGTTGTTGGGGCTGAAACAGTTGGAGGATAAATGAAATGTGTTAAAAAAAAAAAAAGGGTTTTGAGCTGAAGCTGACTGCAAATAAATAGATACTATAAAGTAAATGATTAGATGCATGGATAAGTAACAAGAAGCAAACTAGCACACGATGAGTACATACTTGGAGAAATGGAAAATATAGACAGGGACTTAAAAAAGGTTAAATGTTTATTTACTCTTCACAACTGCAAGTTGAATACATCCAAGAGCTTCGACTATTACTCCTTAATACCCAAGTATTCTCATTGTGTAAGTGACTAAATCTCAAATATATTAACTTTTTTTCTTTTCTTTTTTGAATTTCCGAAGTCATGTAATTGAACATAAATCATCGATCAAATTTTCCATAATCCATAAACCTCAACTTGTAGTCACCATTGACGGTATATATTTTTGCAAAGACTGGTCTAATTTCAAAACAAACTCAGGCTAAAAGAAGATCCAGAAGGTAGAATCTATCACAACTATCAAAGACAAACTACTGCAGAAAATTCATCAGATAATATGCCGATATTATGTACAAAACAATCCATTGAAATAGCTTTAGAACAAATAATGCAGAAAGAAGATAATACTTACATGACAATGGAATGATCAACACAATATAGTCTGAATCCTCCGCTGCAGTGTTCAAATAATAAACTCGATATGCCCGAGCGACTTTCTTTATCTCATCCTCCTTACCAGTTAACCCAATTAGTTTAGGATGAAACTCTGTAAATTGAGAAGATTACAAAGATAAACCTCAACTAGCTCAAATTAGAGTTAGTGATCTAAACATTGAACAAAAGGAAGTACACAAAGAAGTACCTTTGACATATCCACGCACTTGTTCAACAGTATCTCTATCTGGATCACTGATAAAAACTGGTACAATTTCCAATACCTGCCTTTTCCTCTGACAATTGAGAAGAAGAACTACAGAAGCTTTGCCTTTTCCGCAGTGGTTCAGAGTGAGATAATGGAGACATCGATGAGCATTGCGTAGATAATTTGCTTTTCTGAATATACGAGTCGCCATGGCTGATTTTGATAAACCCTTCAGCAGCAAATGCAGGGAAGCAGAAACGGGAAGAGAGAGGTTTATCGGATTTCGCCAAAAAAAATATACGTTGATTTCCCGCGATTGTCAATATATGTTGGGCTGGTGGCCCAATAAATCTTTAGTGGTGCTTGTCGGTATCCTCATTTCTATGAGGCCAGAAAATATCTTTCAGTTAAAAGGAGGGAAATACTTTTATTAAAAAAAATTTCTGTAGTTCAAAGTTCAAACCTCAAATTATTTTGAATTATTTAGCATTAATTACTAAATAAAATAAATCATTAATATTAAGGCTCTAAATTATAAAACAATAAATTTTATTTTTTTGTTTTATTTTTATTAAAGAAATCCTCCTAGAATATTTATGTTGTTTTAATTTACATTATATTTAATTTGAAAAAAAAATTAATTAAATACATTATAATATATTTAAATATCATAATTTAATCTATTGAGACACTATTCCTTCTTCCCTCAATGAAAACATATTATATTCATAAACAGGTGGATGAGTTGAGAGAAAACTCTTTCAATTTAATTAGAAATTTTAATTTTAAGGTCTGAAAATACAATTTCGTTAAAACTGATAAAAAAAAGCTTTGTCACCCATTGAATTTTACCCGATTCAAATCTGAACTAATCAGTAACCTAATGAACTTCTGAATACCGAATAGTCCATAAAAAAAAATGAAAACATATTATTAGAATTCTTTTTCTTTTTCTTTTTCTAAATATGGTGGACGGCACTTTTCTCGAAATAAAAGAATTACTGAACCATTTATTTTTGCTTTATATATTTTACATCACCGCAGTTTAATTGACATTGATAGCAAATCCTTCTGGTCTTGTTACCGTAAGAAGTTTAACGCTGTGCAAATTTTTTTATACAACCTTCTATGGAGCAGGAGACAATCATTGCTTACTTAATGAGGCCATATGATAGATACAAGAGACCTGCATAACAATTTATTCCAAGAGAGATGTGCCTAATGCATCATTGTTTTCATTTTTTTGCCATCACTGCGTCATTATCGGCTCCACTCCTACCATTACATAATTTTTTATCGGCCACAAAAAGAAGCCGAAATGGGAACCAGGAGAACTCTTTATGACAGATATGTTGGAATCCAACGTTCACTACATCCATGAAGGAAGGCTCACCGGTTCTTAGACTGCAGAAGAAATGAACATTCAGTTAGGCATTCATCAAAAAAGAAAAAAAAAAAAAAAGAGGAAAATCTTCTAGTTGCAAGTTGCAACCAACCTTGATATCCTCTGACAGATCTTTCATTGTCTCAATAATTTGTTCTTTTTTCTGAGCAGCTGCACAAACGGCCAATGGTTTATAAGATTCATTACACTCGGCAAGATTGTTGATTAACCAAAACCTAAAGGGCAGGTATACAAAACTCACCCTTGGTGGATATATCTTCAATCTGCTTCGATGTCCTCACAGCAAACCTCTGGAATGCAGGACTGAAAACACAAATCAAATTTGAAAATACAATGGTCAGACTCATTGCATGCCACCATAATTTGAGCAACTAAATCCATGAAACAACAAAATATTGATGACAGTGACCTATAGCAATGTTATTGTTATAATCAAGGAACATCTGGAATATAAAGAAAAGGATACATGATTATATACCCTTAAAAGTATAACATAAAAGTAGACAATTCAATAACAGAAAGAAGCCTCAGTCTCATCTATGTTAGTAATTGTGATCATTTTCACAATCAGTACAAGCCTACAGAGAGTCATCACTGGCAAACAACTAGAGAAAAAACAGAAGAATAAAGCATTTGTAGCTCATATGTGGCTAATCTAAATAACAATATTGGGAAATCTGAAAAACATCCTATAGTTGCTCAGCAACTGGTTTAATACAGATTTCAACACACAAGATATTTTTTGGCTCAATTTGTAACACATCCAGAATAATAGAGATTCGTCCGCTACTAGGCAGAGATTTCCATGTGATAGCAATCATACACACAGAAAATGAACCATTCGGTCCTTCAAATCATATTTACACAGATGTGATTCAGGACTGCTGCAAAATTTACTCAAAATATCCCAAAAGGCAGTGTGTGGTATATTACACTGCCAAGGAAAAAGATATGGAATTTTTGAGACTGTTTCACTCCAGGGAGCAAACCATTTGGGAACAAGGGCATCGTGATGGCCAATTTAAGAAGCTTTAGTTAAGTTAGTTCACAAAAAATGAAGATTTACACAGGCAAATAATCTTTCACTTCAACTCATATCCGTATAGGCAATCTTGTCAACAATGACAATAAAGAAAATTTTAAAAAAACATTAACATATATCTAAATTCTTGAGATAAATCTTCTCAAACTCTCTTAACCTGCAAAACCATTATACAAAGCACTGCAGAAGAAGCTAAACATGACTATTTGAGTTGCTTTCACTTCAAGAGAACAAACTGACGGGTACCAACGAGGGGTTGGATCAAGTGGTAAGCGGCTTGTTCCAACTTAAGCAAGATCTCGAGTTCGAGACCTTGTGTACGCAGCAGCCCCCGCTGGGAGACTCACCCACCATTTCCAGGTGCGCGACGCATGTCGGGTCCGGAATAGTCGAGGCGAAGCCTCGGATACCGGGCGGGAAACCAAAAAACAAAGACTACAAAGTAATCCCGCCAACCAGAGAAAGAAGCTTCAATCATTGTTAAACAAAATCAAATCTCAGAAAAGAACAAAAAGTCAGTTTGTTACACAATTTTCTCAAACTTCCTAGACTGCAGCAAAGAATAGATCACACCGCAGAGAACACAATTTTAAAAGTCTGAGATCATCTCGCTTCAGAAATGAAAACCAATCAGACATGGTTTGTACTGACGGCCAACCATGAAGCTTCAATGATTTATTACATAATATTACAATACAAACAAAACTCAGCAGGATGAAATTTTTTTCTCAAACTTCCTAAGCTGCAGTTGTGCGTTTTCACATGGAACTGCAGCAGATGAAAACATTTTAGGAGTTTGAGATCATTTTGCTCCTGCTAAACCGATGGAAAATTGTTCTCGCAAATTCCCAAAGACCTTAATCGGAGCTCAATCAAACAAATCTATATGCAATTCAACATCAGCAGATGTTTAGAACAGTTTTTTTCGCACAGAAATTGAATCTGAAATAACAGGGATCAAACTACGGAACAGACCGGAAAAATCAGTACCTGTTTGCAAGACCATTAACGACGACCTCGTTCACAACATAGGAAATGACTCGGTGCATGAAATTCCCTCCCGCCATCGTTGCTTTCTGCAGTAACCGACATGGTAATCAAGAAACACAACAAGGCGTGATTCAGAAAAACCCTAATCGGAGAGGAATTTTTAGGCAGATCCAGGATGAGAGATGCCAGGGAACTTACCTTAGATATGGTAGCTGAAAAGAAGGCGAAGGTGACCTAATTTCCAGAACCTCCTCGAACTCCTGAGGCGTATTGAGCCTCCTTATATAGGCGTTGCAGCGGAAGTTCTCGCGATCTTCGTTCGGGTTGATGGCGGCGGCGAGGTAAGAATGCGGAGGGTTAGACTTTCTGGGTTTGGATTGGATCTGGAATCTGGATTCATGGGCCAAACTAAAACCCACTAAACGGGCCATCCACGAAGCAGCCTCCTTTTTTTCGACTCGGATGACTCCTCCTTCAGTCCTTCACTCGTCCTCTTTCCTTCATGCATTTATTAATTTCTTACTTTTAAACACTGCTGAGGTGAAAATGACAAAATTTAAAAGAATTTTGGTTTTGTGGTTTGGCTTTACTGAACTGCAAAAACAGAATTAGTTTTGTATACCATGGTTTAGACTTTACAAAACATTTTTGAATTAAAAAACATGCGCTAATATTTTCCTAGTTTTGTTAGGGTGTTCTCTCTTCTACGTCAGCTTTCTATGTAATTCAAGAGTAAATTTTCAATTTATGTCTATTTATTATTTAATAGATCTTTTTATTGTTAGGGTTTTTTTTTTTTTTGGATAAAATGTAAAAGTTTTATCTATGCAATAAAATTATTCTGTATACTCAAGCAGCTGCTACTACTTCAATCAATATAATTGCAGTTTTTAAAAATATCTTACTGTTAAGATTGCACTGTTATAATGCCTTCTAGCCCCCATTGCATTGCCACGAACACGGGCAGTGATGAAGATTTTGGCTTTGCAAAGCCCAAAACCTGACTTCTAATATCAAAATGAATATTATGTATAACCTGCAAAACAAATTGCAAATGTTGCCTTTGCACTCTGTTATTTCTCTCCCTCCAAACATAATAACTTGTAGCATTTCAAGCCATTTTAACAAGGTTACAGTATAAGGATTTCCTTCTAATTCACTTCCCCATCTAGGCTAATAAATGTTGCCAAGAGTAGAATTAGGGAATTCCTGTCATAACACAAATAATATGCCATATTTGCTTAGCAAAGTGATACTGAAAAAAAAAGATGAGTGCTTGTTTCCACTCCTGCTTACAGAACAGGCAGATATCATCAATACTAGGAGTCTATTTCTTCTGCCTATTTCTTATTGACGGTCTATCTAAGAGTGCTAGCCAACAAATGAAACTATGCTTCGAGATTGCATAAGGAAACCATACTAATTTGTGCCATGGAACCTTCTCTTGCTTTGCTCGTGGGGAATGCTATGCACTACTTGTCTTAAACACTCTCGAGGTAGAGGTAATTCAAATAACTGAGTCCTTCTTCTCGCTCTTGGGATATAGAGTGTCAAAAAGGCCCATCTAAATCATTACAAGTTGTGGGGAACAAGTAAGAGGTCAATTCCAAAATTGCCATTTACAACTTCAGAAAATTTGGCAAATAAGTGAAGACCCAAATCAAGAACAATTTTATTTCCATATGTTGTAATTAATGGTCCTGTAGGATGCCAATGGTCAAGCCATAAAAAAAATATCAATGCCATTACCAGGTACATGTTGTATTAAGCCCCTAATATAGCATCAAAACTTGAAAATTTTCCTCCATCCCCAAGATGAGTTAGAAGGAGTGTTGATAGACTAGAAACTCTTCGCTTTTAGCAAGTATTCTTTAACTCAAGCAACCCAAGTGGAGCTTGCCTTTGTGAAAATCATCCGAATGAATCTTAGTACACATGCCTTATTCCAATGAGCAAGGCTTTTTAGTTTTTAATCCCAAGCCACCTTCTTGTTTAGGGAAGCACACAAATTGCCAACTAACTTTAACACCCTTTGCACTTTCTGTTGAACCATTCCATAGAAAAGCACTACAAAGCCTTTCCACCTCCTCAATTACTTTCTCACGTAGGATACAAGTGGAGCACTAGAATGTTGCAATCTCCTGAATAACAGATGAAATTAATTGCAATCAACTAGCAAAAATATGTGTTTTAATGTCCAAGAGTTCATTCTCTCGATGATCTTGGATATCAGTGACTTAAGATCCTTCTCCATTAACCTTCCTATGATTAAAGGTACTCTTAGCTTCCTGACAAGGAACATGTCAATTTTGAAGCCATGGGTTAAGGCAAGATGTTGCACCATACTTTGAGAAATACCACAACAAAAAGGTTTTGACTTTGTATAACTCACCTCTACGCCAAAAACAGCATAAAAGCCCTTCAAAATATCACCAATAGTAGCAAGAAAGGATGACTTCCCATCTATAAAAATGATAAGATCATTAGGAAAACAAAGATGAGTAAGATTATCCTTTGCACACTTAGAGTGTTCTTAGTTAATTTTCGTGCATCTCAAATTAATTTTTTAATTTATTTTAAAGATCATTCACACTAGATTTGTAAATTTAAAAATTTAGTTTTTGAAGTGTTGGATTTGAAAACTTAAAATTTAGAACTAACTTATAATACAATATTTAATTCCCAGTGCAGTCGATTGTTGGATAAACATTTCATTGTTTGCAATTGAATTAAAATTCTAATTCCACTCCATCATCATCTTGCACATATAAATGAAATAACTTTGATAAAAAAAACAGTTTGTGGAGGTATCAAGCAAAATTCCATTTACAAAGAAGCCAGAAGGATCTGATTCCAAGTATCCGGCACACCTGGCAAGCACCAGTGTATGCAATCTGCATTCTTAGGATCCGCCCTTTGCTCCTCCGTTAACAATTTTCCTCCAGTCTCAGTATAAACCGAGGCATGCGCGTCAATTCTGTACTCCGAGATCTGTGTGACATTGACGACCGTCACCGGAACTTTCATCCTCTCCACCACACTGGCCACCACGCTCATCATCTCGTTGTTGGAACCGAATCCCCGGAACTTCTTCGTCGTCACCGGCCATGTCTCATTGAAGCACTTAGTTCCGTTTATATTCCCCCAGTCTGCACTCCTATACAGACATTCGATCAATAATAAGAGTTTAGTGGAGTTCATACTCCCTGGATCTTTAATAAATGTTGAGTAACTTCAGTTCATGTTCCAGTTGTGCAATGGATGTTGTTATGGTAGGTTAGAAAAGGGCAGAGAGAATTAGAGACCTTGAGTGTGTTGGAGACATGGTAACGAAGAAGATCCGCGTCTTGTTCGGGTTTACATTGGAATCCACCCAGTTAGCCCATGTCTTCAAACTAAGTCTGTATGCCACCGGTGCGTCTAGTACTTCATACCCTTCTGGTCCATTTGCAAACGATCCCCATCTGCATTCAAAAAATTATTCAAAGTTTTATACATAACTCAAAACCCCAACCGAGTAGCTACAGAGTTCAAAGTTTTATTCAAAGGTATTCAGATTTTTTATGAAGAGCTTACAAAGTCTTGTGCCTGGGGCCAGTCATCCACCAAATATAGGTATTGAACACGAGAAAATCCACTCCTCCCCAAAGTTTTGCTTGCTTTTCAACCGAATCAACTTTGATAATTCTATCATCTGGATCCAGAAAGTCGCCATCCGTATTTGATTCTACAATAAACGGAGCCCAGAAAAATTCAATCGTTGCATTATATTCCTGCAAGATTGAAATTGAACCATTTGCTTAATTAATTTTCTTCAATCATAATGTCACCAGAAATTTCTTAAGAAATTAATGTACACTAGTGTGTAATTAACCTTGGCTTTAAAGACATGATACCGATGGCCCCGTTTCATGGACTTCTGATCTTTGGGTATAAGCCATTCAACCATGCAGACCAAGGATTCCCATTGCCCTCTCTGCAGCGAATCACCGACGAAAAGCAACCTCTTCCCTCTCAGTTTCTTCAAGGCCAGTTTTGGATTGAACCTATATATATATATATATATATATATATGAACATGAAAACATTGGACACACTACATTAATTAATTTAGAGTTTCCTTTTAAGATAGCAAAATGGTAACTATTAAATGAGCAAGAAATTCCACTCTAATTAACGATTTAAATTTAATTTAGATTTGACAACACTTTTTTTAATAAATTTATGTGCAGAAGTCTCCAAAAACATAAAAGTCACCTGGGCAAGGTGCATTCATCCGGACGCCATTCCCAATGGCGGTAGTCGGAATCTGGCCGACCGTTTTTGACACAAGAAAATTGCAAATCGATGTAGGGACAACTTCTGTCCGTGTATAAAGGCTTAATAGAACGATTAAACACCCATTTCCCTTTGGCTACATTGCACTCTTTCGGGTCAAATTCGAACCTATCATCAATATCCGGATTTTCCATTTCCTCTGCAGTTTTCTGAACTATTAACCAATCAAACACAGTACAAAGAATTCAGAAAAAATCTCAACAGGGAAGTAAAGGTAATAAGTAGTACAAAAAGGACAAAGAAAATTCTGTTGATTTTTTAAAAAAATGATACTAACTTGGTTTTTTGGCGGTTTTTCTAGCACAGGACTTGGACTTGAAAACAGAACCGGATGACAAAGAACTGATTCTTTCTGTATACAATAGAGCGAAGAACAAGAAGCAGCAGACCACCAGAGTGATAACAGACATAGGCAGCTTTCCTCTGTAATATTTCATGATTGCTACAGGAGCCGCCAGGGACATCTTGGGAGCCTGGACGTAGGTTGCAGGGGGGGAAAAAGAGTTGGAGATGGCGCAAGACAATCATGATGGTGGGTTTTATGTAGTGTTTGAGTAGAAGTAAAGGTAAAGGCAAGTAAGGTTGGATTTTAACAATTTTTTTAGCTGGCATAAAATTGAAGGTTAGGGGGGAGTAAGATGGAAGGCTCACGTCTGGGGTGCCTTGCCACCTTCTGTTACAGCCGATTGTGGAATAAACATTAATCACATACACATTTTGATGTTGTTTTCATGTAAACGTTTTTTTGTAAGTAATCAACCGCTTGTCTTTTGACTTTGTGTTGGTATCATTGGAGCAAACATAGTTTTCTTCGAGCAGGTGAGAAGCTGCCCATCGTTTATATGCTGTTTTCCCTGAGAGAATGGAAACAGACTTGCGTCCTAAATTGTCTGTTACGGCCCCAAGGATATGTCAAGTTTTTATATACAAAATCAGCATGTAACTCAACTGCATTGCATAAAAGATCTAATATAAAAAAGAAAGAAAAGGTGCTTCACACAATTATTATACTGTGGACGTGACGTAACTAATCAATAATGATATGATATCTTTTAATAGATTAAGTAATACTAAACCATATAAAAATGGATGAATCGGCTTCTGGGGCTGAATAGTTCATTCTCAACCCTTTAAGCGTTTGGATTAAGTTCGTCAGGATTTTGAATCTCATTAATGCTTTTAAAATCTTTATTTTTTTTCTTCAAAAATTATAAATTGTTTAAATATATATATATATATATATGCAAAAGAGAATGGTATTTTTTTTTTCTAATTAAATTTTTTTTATCTGATTAAGATTTAAATTTAAAATCAACTTAAAATCTTAAACTTTTAACAATTGAATCACCTTTAAAAAGTAATAATAGAAATGATATGATATGTTATAATAGAAATTATCATTTACAAATTTTATTTTAAGAATTGACATTTTGGAGTTATATTGAAAATGGTGGAATAGAAATAAACTAGAAAATATTATGAGAAATGAGTACTACCAGCTAATTATAATCAATTAAAAACATAAAATCATCACAAACTCATAATATGTTGGTGGTAATTATACATTTGTTAAATGGAGTCAAGCGCTATGCAGGTAATATGCATTTGATAGCTATCTTTTAATTGATAGTTATCATTGCTTTAAAATCAAATTGAGCCATAGGTTTTATCTATTTCATGATGTGAGAGATTCATGAACAACATATAAAGGACTCCAACTTTGGTTTACTCATCATTTTTTTCACCCCCCTTTTTTTGGTGTGTTAGTTGTACATCCAAAATGGAAAATAAGGACTGGAATATGAGACCTATATGGGGTGAAAGTGCATTTTTTCTATCAAACCTTAAGACGGGTCATGAGATTTTGAAAAAGGTGAGATTATTTACTGGCATATAGTCCACTGTAATAAAAATGATATTTGCATATGATGCCTTTTGTCATGTGTATTTACTTGAAAAGGAATTTAGTCCCTGAAAAGGACTTGACCATACGAACTGCCTAATTGCAAATGTACTCTGCCATCACTTTGTTTCAAAAACCAATTCAATTTCAAAGGAGAAAATCAGTTTATCTAATAAATTTAATAAAAATATAATTAATAACCATGTAGAGCCTATATGATCCAATTAAAAAATTTTAAATTTAAATCATATGATATATTGTTACTTTTTATTATATAACTAAGATTTTAAAAAAAACCTATTAAAAAGTGTGTGATTGTACTACGTTAGTGTGACAAGAATGATGCAAATATATATCTAGAGACTTATGAAATCTTAAAATTAGTTTTTTCGAGATCAAAACAATGTGTGAATCATATATGTTAGTCTTGTTTGTGCTCCTGGGGGCTCGGTCTCCCATAATTTCTTTAATAGAAAACCAAGGGTACGAGGTCAAGTTATTAGCGAAAAGGGATGCTTATATTTAATTCTATTAAGTAGTCAGAATGTTTATTATTGTATTTGGTGCCAAAAGGTCTAACGGATACAGTAAAGTGTAGACCTTTGAACATATCTCCTAGTCAGATTGTTTATAAATTGTGTTTAGGGCCGAAAGGTCTAACAGATACATTAAAATGTTGACCTTTGAACATATATCTGATTATTTATGACGGTTGTTTAAGCTAGGTTGGGCTCTTAGTGAAAGTGAAGTCTTCTGGTCCTTGTATAGTTGTCTTTTCAGGCTGGAATTTGATTGACACACAAAACCTTAGTTTTTACAATGTGGGCCGTGGGGGTCTTACCTTGTATATCAGATTGTGATCATTGAATGTCATGAAATTGGTTGTTAAAATCTCATTAAAAAAAAAGGTTGGTTGTTAAAATGGATTGACATTTAAGCTGAGTAATCTTGTCAGAGTTTTGTCCTCCTGGAAAAATAAGGAGGGACTGAATAAATTTTGGAAATTTAAGTGAGGGACTGCATATATTGGTTGTTTATAGATTTAATTAATATGAACTGTGATTACATATCATCCATGAGTTTTGAATCAATTAAGAATGCATACTGATACTGCAATCCTTATTAAGCAAGGTGTGCCGTGTGCTGAAACATTGTTTGGCTCTTCCTATTATACTCTGTTCAGTATTTATGCTATGGCAGAACTATTGGCATTTTACTTTATATATCAAGACACTTTAAAATGTTATTACCTGTTGGATAGCAATCTTATGATTGTGATTATTCTGTAGGTTGCGGTAGTGAGTGGTCCTGATAGAGCATCTCTAAGCCAAGCTTGGAAATCATGGATAGAGGAACATATAAAAAGCCAGAGGAAAGATCCCACCTGGCATACAAAGAAGCCAGATCTTCGGACTTACCCCTGGTCATTATGTCCAACTCAGTTCCATTAGAGGAATTCATTGATAAGTTGGTGAAGGAGAACAAGGTGGTGGCCTTTATTAAGGGATCCAGAGGATTCTCACAGAGAGAATTGGCATTCTTGAAAGTGATGAAGGGGTGGATTCTGAGAATGTTTCGTGCTTGATGAAGAATACAACTGTGGATCGAGGGAGACTTTGAAGTACAGTAACCGGCCCACAATTTCACAAAATTTTGTGAATGGGGAATTGGTAGGAGGGTGTGATATCCTAACCTCCATGCAGGAGAAAGGTGAGCTTGTCGGCTTGTTGGCTTGTTGAGACTCTTGAGAAAGCAGTTGCTTTTAAAATTCTTTTAGTAAATGGCCTTTGCGTGAAAGAAAGTGCTTCTAGGAAGAATAAGAATGAGATTATGAGGGACAATAGATACTTGCTAGTGTCTTGAAAGTTAGGATTGTAATCTACTGCATATTCTTTGCTTGAAAAACCTTCTGACGAGGAGATTGTATACTTGCTGCCAGCTTGTGCCTTGAAAGTTTTGTGCATTGCAAGGGAGCCGTCACAACGAACTGTCCATTTTGCCGCTTAAGCTTCCCAATTTTGCCTTCAAAATGCTTACCTATTCAACATGATTTCATAACTGTATCTTTCATTTCCATTTGAACCCATATGCTAAGTTGCTAACCTCATTTTTATCAATCCTTTAATCTCTCTTTTTTTTCTTCTTCTTCTTCTTCTTTTTTTTTTTTTATAATTTGTAACGTGAGTTTGCAATTTGCTCATTGATCTGATAATGAAATGATTAAGCATTGACAATCATTTTAATTTTTAAATAAAGCTCTTTGAAGTTTTTTAATATAAAAAAAATGATTTGTTAATAATATTTATTAAAAGTTATTTATTTGAAGGTGAACTAATCAATTCAAGAAACAGTTTTTTAATACGAAGACAATGATTTGTTAATAATATTTATCAAAAATTATTTATTTGAAAATTATCAACAAATCAATTCAAGAAACAGTTTATTTTGAAAAAGTGGACAGCATAAAAGAACAATAATTGAAATATTATTGACTATAAAAAAGCTTAAACAAACACAATGAGAAAATCATTGACTCTAAAAAAATAGTTGTCTCCAACTTTTCTACAGTAAAAAATACTACTATAATTAGAATACTTTATTTTTGCGTTCTAATCCAAAAATAGCAGTGCTGTGTCACTTACGACCAGGGTTACTCATGTCATTTTCCTACAAATAAGACGGGTTGTTATGACCTTTCATCCTTCTCAATTCTTCATCTTCATCATCCTTTCTCGATAAAGTAATTCAGCTTACCTGTCAATCGGGAAACAAAGAAGATTCAGGTGTTTCGTGAATTGTGTTTTTTTTATTATTATTATTATGGAAATAGAATCCTCTCCCGGCGGATTCAAGCTCTACGATCAATTAGAATTGCAGGAGTTTCAGGATAAGTTCGTCATCAAATCCATAGAATCTCCCGATCAAGGCTTCTCGATCGGCCGTCGCGAAGGGAGTATCGAGCTATTGAACGGTAAGGATTGAGTCTTCTGAGTTGCATATTTATTTTGACGATTTTTAGTATCCATTAATCGCCATGTTTTTGGTGTTGCAGCTGAATCTTGCTCAGAAAATCCATCAAAAACATCTACAATTTATGGAGTTGTTGGAACAATAAGATTGCTTACAGGTATGAATTTGCAT
>BPVZ01000024.1:2050255-2061775 GCA_020521535.1 Rubroshorea leprosula | reverse complement strand
GAAGCATCGCGGTTTGAAATCGGAAGACTTGGATTTGCGGATTTCAATCCACTATGGAATTCCAACTACTTCATCGACCCTCGCTTTTGACTCCGTTCAGCGCCTCTTGGCTATCGGGACATTGTGAGTGAGAAGTAGAATTTCTTCTTGATGAAGTTGGAAATGGTTAATTAACAGTGCTAATCCTTCTTTAAAGATCGTCAGCTTCGTTAAATGTTTTATTACTTCTTTAATTTGTGTCTTCGGTTCCAATTTTTATTGCAGGGATGGGAGGATTAAGGTTATTGGCGGTGATGGTATTGAAGGGCTTTTCATATCTCCAAAGCAGTTGCCTTATAAATATTTAGAGGTATGTAAATTTAGCTCACAAAAATTGATTCTTTTATTTTCAGGATGAACTGATTACCTAATGGGAGAGATTTGATTGACAATGTATGGTAGAAACACATCATCGTCCCTGTATTGATCTTATTTGTATATTAATATAAGACTGTGAGATGTGGCTTGGTTAATTGGGGAAAGAATTAATTATATCCACTTATCCAGTGTTCGTCTTGGGTTGGATATATGTTTTTAGTTGGAGACTAATACTTTAGTGTTGCGTGGCAGTTCATACAAAACCATGGTTTTATAGTCAGCATCTCAAATGACAATGATATCCAGGTATTTGTTTTTCATCTGCTGCATTAGCTACTAAGGCATTTTATGTTTATATGCTTAAATTTTTTCTCCATTTTGGAAGGTTTGGAATCTGGAGACCAGGTGCCTTGCATGTTCTTTACAATGGGAATCCAATATCACGGCTTTCTCTGTAATTAGTGGCTCCAAATTTATGTATGAGATTACAAAATCTAAAACTTTTTACTTTTTGTTTTTTGTTTCTTTTTTTAAAAGACAGCTGTTAATTGTCTAGCCACACAAGTCTCTATTTTTTGAATGCTATATAACATTTCTGTTCAATCTTCTTCAAACAGGTATGTTGGAGATGAGTTTGGGTTAACATCAGTGTTGAAGGTCGATACTGAAGATGGAAAACTTTTGCAGTTTCCATATAATTTATCTGCAGATTCATTAAGTGGTACCTTTTCTTACAGTTTATTGACCACTGAATGATTTCCATTTTTTTTTTCCTTTTTTCTTTCTTTTTTTCTTCACTGAAGTTAACATACATTCAACTTAGTTGTCAAATATTTTGCTTCTTTGGATTCCTTTGATATCGATGTCAATGTCATTCAACTATTTTCTGCTGTTTCACAGAACTGGCTGGATTTTCGTTTCACAATCACCAACCTGTGGTTGGAATTCTTCCGCAACCTCGTTCCTCTGGAAATAGGCAAGATTAATTGCTCAATAGCTCAAATCATGCCTCAATCTGACTGTCTTTCTTTTGGAATTGGAAGAGCTGAGGCTTTAATACTGTTTTGAAAAATTGTCAAACCGGTTGAATTTCTAGGCCCCAGTTGATTTGCTTGGGTCATAATATCTTTGTTTTTTAAGATTATTTGAAAGTCATTTACAAAATCATGCATGTTATGCTTTGGAATTTCCCGAATAAATCTGCTTGCTCTTTGCTGCATAGAGGTTTACAAATTGAGCTAGTTTTTATCACTTTTAGAAAACTGTTTCCTACCTAGTCAACTCTTTCTAGAATAGCTTATGTTACAAGAGTTTGAGCAGGATTATTCTCAAAGTAACATGTAAAGCCTTAAAGTTGGACATAATCTTTGATCCAGTTCAGGATGTCCGATGTCATCTCTTAAGGACATGAAATTTACCACTGAGGCTATCACCTTATAGCATGAGGTTATAAGAAATGCCCTATACGTTTTCTAGTTTCTCCTCAGTGCTTGAAAGAGTTACATTTCTTTTGCAGAGTGATAATTGCATATGCGAATGGGTTGATACTTCTTTGGGATACTTCTGAAGCTCAAATTCTTTTTGTTGGAGGTAGTAAGGATCTTCAACTAAAGGATGCTGTGGACATTGATTCCCCAGATGATACATATGAGCACAATCTTCAGGATAAGGAGATAAGTGCTCTTTGTTGGGCATCTTTGGATGGATCTATTCTTGCGGTGGGATACCTAGATGGGGATATTTTATTTTGGAATACATCAAGTGTTGCCACTTCTAGTGGTAAACAAACTGGGCAGGGAAAAAATGTTGTTAAGCTACAACTGTCATCTGCTGACAGGAGACTTCCTGTAATTGTCTTACACTGGTCTGCAAATGATAGATCACCCAATAATTCTGATGGGCGACTTTTTATCTATGGTGGTGACGAAATAGGATCTGAGGAAGTTCTAACGGTTAGTTGTTCATTCATTGATACCCAAGATTCTTTCATGTTGAAATTTTATGCACTTGAATAATCTAAGGTGGATCTGTTTTAATAAAGTTAAACCAATTGAGTTCGTAAAATATACATTTTGGAAGAGTATAAAATGGTCTATATTAGTATTCATTAGCGTCTCCATATGCTGTTAAGGATTGATCCCATCTACTAAGGGACTATAATGACAAGTTCAGAAATAAAATGGTATTTATTATTAGATTCTTGTAGAATTTCTAATTTCCTTAGTCTTCATTAAAATTTTTATCAACCATTAATCCTATCTCAATGTGTAATAGGTCTTAAGTCTTGAATGGTCTAATGGGATGGAGACATTAAGATGTGTTGGTCGTGTGGATCTTACTCTTGTTGGCTCTTTCGCTGACATGATTTTGTTACCAAGTGCTGGGGCAACAGGCAGCAATCACAGAGCAGATCTTTTTGTGTTAACAAGCCCTGGACAACTGCATCTCTATGATGGTGCTAATTTGTCTAATTGGCTGACTCAGCAAGAGAGGAAACCATCTGTTTGCCCAGCAGATTTTCCCATGGTAATACCTACATCTGAGCCATTGATGACTGTGGCAAAATTCTGCATGTTACCCTCAGGTGGAAATTCATCAAAAGGTGTGTCAGAGGTATTGCATTTCCATTGTGCATGTATTTATTGTTTGATATCAGTGAGTCCTTTAAAGGTTTTTTTTTTTTTTTTTGAAGAATGTGATCATTTTTTTTTTTTTTTTTTTGAAGAATGTGATCATTCTGTATGTTTAGCAGGCATCAGTGATGAAACTTGGCCCAACGCCAGCACTTTCTGGTGGCTTGCAGTGGCCCTTGACTGGAGGTGTGCTGAGTCAGTTATCTGTTACCAAAGATAAAAGTGTTGAAATAGTGTACATGGCGGGTTATAGAGATGGATCTGTTCGGATTTGGGATGCCTCATATCCTGTCCTTCGACCCCTTTGTTTTCTAGAAGGACAGGTGAGTTTCAAAACTACCATTTTTTTAAATGCAATGAAATAGATGTTATGCACCAAATAATTTTTTACTACTGCAGGTGCAGGGTATAAATGTGGCTGGTTCAAGTGCTCCAGTATCAACTCTAAACTTCTGTTGCCTCACTTTGTGCTTGGTCATTGGAAATGAATGTGGTCTGGTCAGAATTGCATCTTAGTTTTTTTATTTTTTCATTTTTTCATTTTTTGTCAAGATTGTATAGAACTTAAGCTTTATGTTATGATCATTCTGACTATTGCAGGTTCGTGTTTATGATCTCAATAGGAGCTCACATAAAATAAATTGCCATTTTGTCACGGAAACAAGTTCTGAAGGTAAGTTTCAGAGGCTAGCCATCTTTATGTAAACAGAAGGTCCCTGGATATGTAGTATGAAAATGATGCTTTTGATGGATTAAGTAAAAAATTCTTTCGAAGGATTTCTTAGAGAGGAAGAGTTCACAATAGTGCTTTCATCATTTGAATTGACAGCCAAACTGGGTAATAAATGATTCAAGCTCTTTAATCTGATTGTTGACTTCTTGTATTTTATCTCATCTAAGTTCCGTCTAAGCAATTTTAAAGAGCTCAAAAATATTCAGTTAAATGGACCCTTTACTATCAGAATATGTTAGTTTCAACTTATGAGACCCTTTCAGAGCCTCTATTCTCAAATTTGCTTGTCTTACAGTTCACAGTTTGCCTCAAGGAGAAGGACCTCAGTGCAGAGCTATTATTTCCCTTGTTAATTCCCCAGTTCAAACCCTACACTTTGGAAATTCTGGAGCCAGGCTCGCCATTGGATTTGAATGTGGTCGTGTGCGTATTTTTATTTAATGGATTCTGCTCGTGTTGTTAATGAGTTAGTCAAGTTGTGGTTTGATCTTTCCTTTATTACAAAACTAGTTCTTACCGTTTGAAGCTTCTACTTCAGGTTGCATTGCTTGATATGAGTTCGTTATCAATTTTGTTCTTCATGGACTCTGTGTTGGGCACTAGTTCTCCTGTGGTTTCAATGTCTTCAATAGAGTGTACAAATGCTCATGACTCTGTGAAGAGCACAAAGCATACAGAAACTAAACTTCCAGAAAATACCAAAGAAGAAATAATGTTCATTTTAACAAAAGATGCGAAAATTAGATGTATTGATGCTTGTAGCGGTAGTATGATCAGCTCCCATCCATGGCACCTGAAAAAACAAGATACTGCAATCTCCATTTATGTTTTAGGCAAGCACACTGATTATCTGGATGCTCAAGAATTTAATTATTGTTTGTACTTACCAAAGCAGAATCCTGATAATATTTCAAACTTCAGAGAACAATGTCCCATTATCTGCATTGACCAGTGAAAAGCACCCAGAGGAACCCAGCAAGGATACCACTGCCCAGAAGGAGCCTAGGCCTGAGGCTTCTTCAGTTGCAACTGATCCACCTGAGGCCCATCATCCCTCTTCTTCAGAAATTGCATGTGCTGGGGAACAATCGCTAGATGCACTCATTTTGCTTTGTTGTGAAAATTCATCACGCTTGTACTCCATAAAGTCTGTGATTCAGGTGGTTCATCATGTGTCTTCTATAGTTTCACTTCAAATGTTTTTCCAATGCTACCTTTAGTTAGCTGAGATACTTTCTAATAGGGGAATGACAAAGCCATTCATAAAGTAAAGCATGCTAAACCTTGCTGTTGGGCCACAACTTTCATGAAAGATGGAAAAGTTTGTGGACTGGTATTGTTTTTTCAGACTGGTGTTATCGAAATCAGGTGAAACATTGATATTCTATCCTTTTTTTATGCTTTTGCTATAAATGTTTTTGCATAGGATACTCGTTTCTTTATCTCATGTCATAATTAATGTTAGTGTTTAAATCCTTGAAGATCGCTGCCAGACTTGGAGTTGCTGAAAGAAAGCTCCATAATGTCAATTCTGAGATGGAATTTGAAGCCAAATATGGATAAAACTATGAGTTCAGATGATGCTCAGATTACACTGGTATATTCTCTCGAACCTCAGAAATTCACTTTTCACAAATTTTGAATTGAGAGTACTTGCTGACATTACTAAACAATACTTTGAGATGCCTATGCGCATGAACAAAGATTCATTCGATATCCATCTTTTGATCCTTGTGTTTGGTATCTCAACCATTTATCTGATTTTACATGTGTGGTTCTGGGGATATGTTAGGCAAATGGATCTGAAGTAGCATTCATCTCTCTATTAGCTGGAAAAGATGATTTCAGGTATTACCATTATTTGATTGGGCAAGTGTTGTAATGAAACTATAAATAAAGCATAAACTTCACTCTTGAAAAAAGAATGAGAGTAACCATGCTGCCTTTTCCAGGATTCCGGAGTCCTTGCCTTGTCTCCATGATAGCGTTCTTGCAGCTGCTGCTGAGGCTGCCATCACTGTCTCATCAAATCAGAATAAAAAACAGGTGCAAAGAAATTTCTATTTTTGGTTCTTGGTTATGAAAACTTGTGGTTTTCCTTATACAGCTTATCATGCTACTGTAGGGTTCTGCATCTGGAATTCTTGGTGGTATGGTTAAAGGACTCAAAGGGGGGAAAGTGAATAGTACCACAAAAGCTGAATCCGATTTCTCTCATTTAGAGGGCATATTTCTTAAGCCTTCCTTCTCACAGACGTTCCCAACTGTTGCAAATAGTCAGGAAGTGGAGGAGCTCAGTATAGGTTCTGTCTATTTCTACTTCCAAATCTTTCTTCTTCATTGAGTTTTCTCTGACAAGCATTGCTTTACTTTGACAAGCATTGCTTTACTTGTCTCCAGATGACATAGAAATAGATGAAACTCCACTTGTGGCCAGTTCATCTCATGAATTTGTAAAAACAAAAGGAGGTAAACCTGGCATACCCAATGTTTGCTTTTATCTATTATACTTGTGTTCAATGATTGATGGAATATTCTTTCTGTACTGCAGAGAAGGAAACAGATAGGGAAAAACTGTTAGGAGTGCCAGATGACACGAAGCCTAGGATTAGAACACCGCAAGAAATTATTGCTAAGTACAGAAAAGCCACGGTAAAGTCTTATAATGGAATGTTTGTCAAACCATTTTTGGCAGAGTAGCAGCTCATTGAACAACCAATTTTTTATCTATGTTGCAGGATGCCTCTTCAGCAGCTGCAGATGCGAGAAACAAACTAGTGGAGAGGCAGGAAAAGCTGGAGGTAAAAAAGACTTCAATAGAAATCATTTCTGTTTTCATGGATAACTAGAAACTAACAATAACGAGATTAGTAAATGTTTGATTTAGGGTTAAGATAGGCTGCTTAACTGATGACAGTTTTTCCACAATTACATCACCTACTTAGTTGATATACCTCAACCTTTCAGATTTTGAAACTATCAAAATATCATATGTTTACTAACCTCCCCTAAATTAACTCTGTTTCTGTTTTCTTTTGTATCAGAGAATCAGTAGGCGCACTGAAGAGCTGCAAAGTGGAGCTGAAGACTTTGCATCATTGGCAAATGAGCTAGTCAAAACAATGGAAAATCGGAAGTGGTGGCACATATGAGGGCAGGCAAAAGAGCAACTTAGCACGAGAGGTTATGGTCACACATCAGTGGTCTTCCAAGGTGCTGAGAAGATAAGTTCACTCTCTTCCATGTAATGTAATTACTGTTATACTAGATGTTGAAAATGAAATTACTTTGTGAATCAAGATTTGGTTTTTGGGGCCTTGTTCGGGAAACAAGGTTGTGTGGAGCATTTGTTGATGAAATTGATTATATATGGTTTCAGAATGAATGTATTAATGTGACTTATTCATATGTTCTAAATCATAATTTTCAGTTCTTCCATGCCGATAAACATGTTTCAGCCAAAAACAGAGCAGCTAACAGATTACATGCAGACAGATTATCTACATAAACATGCAAATAAGTTTACAAAAAGAAGAAAGTTTATTCTCTAAAATCTACCAAAGAATGAAAGGAAGAAGGAAATTAAGCAAAACCTTCATCTTTTATGTACGATCTGCGACCATAAACTTCCTCCAATGCCATCAACAACTCTTGAATTTGATATATTAGGAAAGCCTCTGCCATCAAGATCCCTTAGCTCAATTTCATTAGGAAACCTGAGTTCCATTAACCTAGGAAACACCTACATTCAAAAAAGAACCGTAAGAACAACTGGAAACATTTGATATATTTCTTCTCAACCAAATATAGAAAGAATGTCGAAGGCTATATTTATTTATGCATGTTCTTTTCCAGTTCACTATTGCAGTAAACTTCAAAAGCACCAGGAAAGCATGGAGGAAGTTTCCGAGAAGCCAAACGTTTGCAATACTTCCAAACCTATTTGAACCCAAGGGAAGGTACCAAGTTGGTGGGGTCATGATTCCAAGTATTGGGAAAATCTTTTCCCAATGCCATGATTATCCCCATTAGCCTAGTCCTACTTGGAAAATGGCACCACCCTGCTCAGTAGGCGTTTTGGGAGTGTAGGAGGGTGGTTTGCCAAAACGACAATGATTCCTGGGAATGACGTTCCAAGCATGTTTTTCCATGGTTACGGTAGTTCCTCTGCCAAAAACATCACAATTGTATGAAGTCATGATTTTGAAAATGGCTAGTACATAGATTTAGGATGAATTATTATAAAATAAGATTGTGAATGAATAGCTTGTTAAGAGTAACCGTATCTCTATTATTAAACTAGATTCAAAATTCAAGTAATAATCCCCTTTGACACAATTATATCAAATAATTTGGTCAGTAAATTAATATCGGTTTTGAAAAAATAAATAAATAAATTCATCATAATCAAGACTTTAAGAGCAAGGTAGGCAGAAGTTGATGTTGATATATATATACTGCCAATCCATTGTCCCAGGATATTGCTGTTCGTTTTCTGCATTTTTTCCATGCATCATTAAAACAATGAGAAGAGAGCACATACCCCCGCATGCATGCACATGGACATACATGTACATATCATGCATGCATATGTGCATCCATAAATCAATTCTCTCATGCATGTACATGCGAACCTTGGTTGTGAATTCAAGGGCTTGTTGAAGACTAGACTGTGATTTTAAATGGAAAAATTGAGGAAGAGAGTGATGGCTGTTTATGGGCTTGGGAGGTTGCCGCGGTTTGTAGAGGCTCACATCGTCCGAGCAAAACAGGAGGATTGGTAATCCCACTAGCAAAAACCGAGCTCCATCCATTTTCTCACGAATGCAGCAACAAATAAATTTGTTGTTGTCAACGATTTAAATAATTTAGCAGTAATTTCTTTTTGTTAGTAATAAAAGATTTTAAATTTAAATTGTATGACATATAAATAGGTGGGTTAAAGAGTGAGGGAAAATTATCTTTTATTATGAAAATTATTTTAAAATTATATCGTTTTAATAAACTCACTTAAAAAAATATTTAAAGAGATTAGTGCTTATCCGTCTTATTTCTAAAAAATTAGGAAGAAAAATGACAAAAATCACCTTAATAGATGCTTTAAAAATATTGTAGTTTAGTCTTTTTTAATAAAAATTTATTGAAATGACGTAATTTTGGGATAATTTTCCTCCTAATCTTTAAGACGTAAAGTTGATAGGCACTATTTCCATACTTAAATAATATCTTATTTTTAAAGTATAAGTTAAAATATTTTTTTATCATTTTTCATAATATATTATTAAAACAACATAATTTTAAAGTAATTTCCTTTTTAATTTTTAAGGAGTAAGGCTATATATATATATATGTTTGTTTATATGCTCATTTAAATAACCCAAAATTGTTTTACTTCCTCTATTCAATAATATGTTTAATTTAAGTTAAAATGTAAAAAGTTAAAATAACAGTTAATTTAAATAGACTCTTCTTAATTTCCATCTCACAATATTTTATTTTAAAAAAATTTTATCAATTGAGGCATCTTTTCGGCATATAAAATCACAATGATATTGGTTGAGGAAGAAATGGACAGCAATTCGTTTGCTATTATTTGAAAGGGAAGAGAAAGCAATGGATAGGGCATAGAGCTAATTATATACTATTGTGTTATTTGTGTTGAGCATGGTCCAAGTGTTTGACCAACATAAATAAACAAAACGAGATTGTCGTCTCTTCCAAATTTCTTCCCCTGCAAGCTACATATATAGTTAGCCGATCTCAGTTGCTTTGTGTGATAAAATGGTGATGAGCCTTTTCCAAGTCCATTGGACCCACCTACCGTATCATGCACTTTCAATTACGTTAGCCTTAGATTTTGGAGGGTTTTGTGTGTGTTTTATTATTATTATTATTATTATTATTATTATTATTTAATCACCGGGATTTGAGAGGGTACCCATCCAAATTACACTTAATTAATTAGTAGTACTTGACATATCCAAATACTGCCTAATTTTGGGAATAAATTGTACCATTGTTTCTCTTAATAAAAAACAGCAGACTCATGATTGTCTGATATAATTTTTTTTTTTTTATCAAAATTTAAGTGTTTTCTGCTATTATAATTATATATATATTTTTTTTTGAATATATATGCAAGGGGCGGGTTTCGAACCCAGCCCAAGAAGGGGAGAATGCACTAAGGTGGCTATTGCCATTAGGCCGCAAGGGCCAAGTACGCTATTATAATTATATATTGATAGAGAAGTATAGTTTTAATATAAATATACCTTTTTATTAATAACTAAAAATAATGTTATATTGCACCTGGCCCTTGAGGCCTAATGACATTAACCATCGGTGTATTCTCCCGGACAGGATTCGAAACCCACCCCTTGCAAAATATATTAAAAAAAATAATGCTATATTATTTTTTATAGTACTCTTGATAAACTATTTTAACTATTATCTTTTATTAAAAAAAACTCCTATATAAATGATGAAAATAAAATATAAATATATACCTCTACATGCATCCACGCGTTAGTGTGTAGTCTGCAAAATGCATTACACATGTAATGTCTTTTCATCAGAAAAAAAAGGCATTGCACATGTATAGTGTTTACTCAAATTTCATATCAGCTGGTCTCTGTGGAAAATATTACTACTACTATTCATTGGACTGATACAATTCAAGTTTTAAAGTTGCAGCCAAAGTCAATTCGCAGCAATTAAATAGCCGTAGTATTTTTGCTTCAATCACTTTTCTGACCATGAATTGTTTTGAAAATAGGCAACGGAATAGTATCACTAACTCTGACCATGAATTAGTTTATTCTTACTTTGTAGATTTTGTTTTTTTTTTTCTTTTGAACATGGGAAAATTTGGAGATAGAAATATTTATTTTTAAGTATTGATAAATGTTAAATTTTTGATTAATTATACTTAAATATTTAAGGTTTGAAAACCAACTATTGAGTCAAAAACCTTATAAAATTTTGATTGTATAAATAATTAAAATTTCATAGGTTCTGTAGCATTTGTGACATGAAATAATTAAAATCTGTTTCATTACTTTATAGCTATCAAAAGGATGTTTTCCTTTATCTGACAAAACTATTAATTGCACTTGGTCAGAAGACCAAAACGTTGTAAAACGGGGTACGGACGGACTTAATTCGCCTCTCAAGTCAATATTCTAAAGATTTTTTGTTTTATAATAAAAAAAAATATTTTATTATTTAAATTATAAAATAATAATTTTTAAATTAAAAATAAATTTTTTACTAAACATTTTTATTTTATAATTTAAAACAGTTTAAATAATAAAACAATAAATTTTTTGTAATATGAATAATATTGTTTGATAAAATAGAAGTCATTAAATAAAAAAATAATTTTTAATGTTGAGAAATTTGTTTTTATTTAATAATTTAAATTATACAACATATTTTTATATTTTAAAGACAATAATCAAAAAAATACTTATCTAAAAAAATATATAATCTCAATCTCATATTTGATGCAAAAATTTAATAAGATTTTAGATTCAACTCGTCCCCTATAAATTGTCAAATATCAAACGAATTTGTGGCTAAAATACATCATCCTTTGTCAAGCATGTAGTAATTTATTAGTCTTTTAAATGAAAAAAGTACTTAAACACTTAAAATTTAAGTTTTATACCTATGTTTCCCTTTTTTAAAATTCTTCACTATCAAAAAAAAAAAAGAGTACAGCATCCTTTAGTGCACGTAAATTGTTTAGGAATCACATGTTCCATGGAAAAGAAAAAATGGCATGGCACATCAGAA
>BPVZ01000024.1:2018837-2032828 GCA_020521535.1 Rubroshorea leprosula | reverse complement strand
TACATTTGTTGAAAAGTCAATACAAATAAAAATTTTAATAAAAAATTATTATAAACTAAGATTTGTTGGTCTTTAACAATAAACTATTATTAATTGATGGTATAATATTATATATATGACATCAACTTAAAGATAAAGTAAAAACTGAATAGAAGAACACCAATAAGCGATAAAACAAAAGTAGAATGATATTAATAAACAAAAAAAAAAAAGAAGACATTAATAATTAACTATTTAATAAAAGGATGATAAAGAATAACTTTGTATTCAATTAATCTTTATTTTTTTATTATATTATATTTTTATTTTCCTTATTCTTCTCATAATCACTAAAATTAATCTGTGAAAAAACAAGGGTTAAAAAATAATTAAAATGTATGAAATAATAAGTACAGTGATTCGCTCACACTCGAATCGTACCACACTCGAATCGTACCACACTCCGTTACACCCATTCCTTTTTCCATTAGCTCCCACACTCCGTTAGTCTCCATCCTCACCAGATCTATCTTCCTCCTCACCTCCATTCTCATCCTAATCATCTACAGGAACCCAAGATCAAAACTGTCTTCTTCCTTCTTTTCTCTCCTCCTCCTTTCTTTTTTTTCTTCTTTCCCTCTCCTCCCCTCTTCTTCCTTCTCTTCCCCCTCTTGGAGAACCCATGGGTTCTCATGAATAACTCAGATATGGGTTCTCACGGTGAGAACCCACTTGATCTAGGTTCGCGCATGAAATTGGTGACAAATTCTACTTGTGTTTGGCGTTGTTTTTCCTATGGGCTGAATTTTCATGGTTTTAGGTTTAAAGAAAGCTAGGGAGACGATTTATTCAATCCATTCTCATCCTAATCATCTGCAGGAACCCAAGAGCAAAATTGTCTTCTTCTTTCTTTTCCCTCCTCCTCCTTTCTTTTTCTTCTTCTTTCCCTCTCCTCCCCTCTTCTTCCTTCTCTTCTCCCCTCTTGGAGAACCCGGGAGAAAAAAAAAAAAAAGAAGGAAGAAGGTGCGAGCTCTCTAGGAGAATGCCCCGATCTGGGTTCTCAAGAGAACCTGATGATGGAGGAGAGAGAGAGGAAAAAACAAAAGAAGAAGAAAGAAAGAGGAAGAAGATAATGGATGAAGAGGATGGTAATGGAGTTAAGTGTAATTAACGGAAAGGGTCAGGTGTAACGGAATGTGTGGATAAATTGGATAAATGTATCATTACACAATAAATAATGATTAAAATAATAAAAATATAACTTAAAGGACCAAAGTTTTTATTTCTTAAAAGTTTACGGAGGACCTATGCCCCCCTAGTCCCCCACTGATCTCCGCCAGTATTTCGATGCCGTTATTTAGCATGCCAGTGACCTTATGTTAGCATTGTTATGTGTATCATTGATTTGCTTAAATTGACCAATGTAATTCCGTATACATTGTCGATTAAATTACTAAGAGAAGCTTTATTAAGATGATTTTCACCGACATGTAATATAATGCTTAATTAATTTTATTCACGTGTTACAGACTTTCAACATGTGTGCACGTTTCTAATGCCCTAGCTACCTTCTAGCAGTGAAAAAAAAAAAAAAAAAAAAACTTGGTTGGTGTCGGCAAGTTTTGGATTGGTGTTCACAAGCGATGGTGCAAAGGCGCGGGATTTGTGAACATCAATTTTATGGGACCGTTGGTGCAACGCTGGACTAGGGTTTGCGAGACGTACGTAGCTCAGTAGCCGTACTCCAAGCACTCTGATATAGTTTTGACTTTAGTGTCTTTGGTGTAGCTTCATTACTGATTTGATCATTAGAGTGTTCCAAGCACTCTGATAGCAGCACTTCACCTAGTTTTGGTTAAATTGATTAATTTTCAATTCAATGAAAGTAGATCCCCCATTAGGTGAAGGCAATTGATCTCCTATGAGATATAGTTTACGGTAGACATAGGGGCTACTGTTGGTCAGATTACTGCCTCTAGAGCCTGGCTTATTAATTGTTTGATGGAAAATTTATTAAGGTATAATTTTTTATATTATCTTTTGGTATAATCTTATGTGTTATTTAAATAATTAATTTTATTTATTTAAAATTTATGATATTAAATATATTCAGTAATTTAATAATATATAAAAATTGTATAAAAAAATATAAAAAATTATCTTTATATTAGTATCCTTATTTAACTAATGTGATTTGTTCACCAGCATTCATCGCATAATATTAGATGATATGAATATAGGTCATGTTGCTTATTTGGGCCGGTGCATAAGAATTATAATTGGTTGTAATCTCTCTATTTTCTATATATTAATCAATGAATCAACCTAATTATATATATATATATATGAGTAAGAATTTATTTATATATAAATTTTATATATTATATTTACATAAAATATTGATTATTTATCTTTTTATTTTTAATAGTTGAGATTTATTACGATTTTTTAGATAAAAAATAATTCATTTTAATAAATATAAATAAATTTCAATAATTGAAAGTAAAAAGATAAATATTTTAAATTTTAGATTTTGTGTCAATGTGATGTATAAAACTTATATATAAATAGATTTAGACTGACGTATATATAAAGAGATAAATACGTATCAATTGTGATTTTTAAAAAAATTTTAAGTCTCAACCTACATTTAAAAATCAAAATCATAATTTAAAATTCAGAAATTCACCCTATTAAATGCTAATACCTAGAATTGAAAACTAACTATATATTATAATATAATCAGTTTTCAAATTTAGATATCAATATTTAATAAGATAGATTTTCAAATTTTAGATTAAGTTTCAATTAAATAAAATGATGTAATTTAAAATTGAGACTCTAACTTATTTTGAGAGTCAAGGTTGATATACACTTTTTTAATATATATATCAAAAATATTATAATTACAATACCACATAAAATTGTAAATTTACAATATGATTTGTCGTTATATAATAATTATTTTTATTTAAAGATTTACTTATTATATTATATGCATTTACTCATTTAATATTTTGTTATATTTCAATTAATGTTATGTAGAATTGTAAACTTACAATTCTATATGATATAGTAATTATAGTATTGTCACGTGTGTGTACGTGTGTATATATATATATATATGTATATATGATAGTGCATAAATCAATTCCAAATCTTTAAAAAATTAGAATTTTAACTTTAAATAATGATGCTTCATTTAATTAAAATCTAATTCAAAATTTAGAAATCTATCTTATTAAATACTAATTTTTAAATTTGGAATTAAACTGAAAATCCAATTTAAAATTTGAAAATTCACTTTATTAAATATTGAGACATAAATTTAAAAACTAATTATATATTCTTATATAATTAATTTTCAAATCTAAATATCAACATTTATCCTTAATTTGATAGTGCTAGTTTGTGGCTGCAGTTGTAGGTTTTTTAGTTCTTTAACATCCTAAAGATATATAAAATATATAAAATTTATTTAGTTTTTATTTGAAGGGAATTGTGTTGATTCGCTTTACCTTTCAAAAATTAAGAGGAAAATAACTTTAAAACTATTTCTTTTCAATAAATTCTTATTAACAAAAGACTAAAAATACTCTATTTTTAAAATATGAAGTAGAATATTTTTGGTTTTTTCTTGTAATATTTTATTGAAATGATATAATTTTAGAATAATTTTTATCTTAATTTTTAAAAGGTAAAGGGAATTAACATTAATTCCTTATTTTAATTAACATTTTATATATTTTTAAAATAATGAAAAAATAGAAACCAAAAGCTAAAGCAGCAAAAAAAAAAAAAAACATTTTCAAGCAAAGCCTTAATAAGGTGTATTTCTAAATTTTAAATTAAATTCTAATTAAATAAAATAATATCATTTAAGCTTAGGATTTTAATTTTTTTTTTTAAAGAGTTAGTATAAATATTCATTTTTTTCATATACATGTTGATACTTGCACTAAAAAAAACTGATCATATACTTTGGATTAGGTTTTTGGTTTTCAAATGCAAGTATACATATTTAATAAGGTGAATTTGTGAATTTTGAATTAAGTCTTAATTAAATAAAACAACGTTATTTAAGGTTAAGACTTTATTTTTTTTTTGTAAGTCAGAATTGATAAACACTATTTGCTATAGACTATATAATCGATTTCTAAATACAAGTATCAACATTTAACAAATGAAATAATGTTATTTGAGATTAGAACTCTAATTCTTTTATTTGAGATTGATATGCACTTTTCCTATATATTTTGACAAACTATTTTACAATCTAAATTTTAAAATAATGGACTATGTATATAAATAGTGTTCGCCCGTTTACTTCCAAAAAATTAAGAGAAGAAATTATTCTAAAATTATGTCATTTCAATAAATTAGGGATTAGTGCTTAAAAACATTAATTTTGAGTCAAGGTTGTGTAAATCTCTATGTTGACAACCAGTTAACTGTTCAATATATCAAAAAATGAAATAAAATTCAGCACATTCCATAACATCCATTGATTCAATTATTAAAATCTACCACTTTTAATTTTCTAGCCTTTAATTTAAATCTAAAAATAATAATTTATTTGAGAGATGTGTTGAATAAGAGAATATATCAATCATTGTAGAGATCCATTTACATAAGTTTTACATACTAAACTACACAAAATTTCAATTGTTAAAAGTGAAGTGATAAATAATTGAGATTTTATGTAAGTGTGACGTGTAAAACTTATGTGTGAATGAATCTCGATTTTCTTATCTATATAGTAGAGATCTATTTACATATACAATTACACAAAATTTCAATCATTTATCTCTCCACTTTCGATAGTTGATATTTGTTTATGTATTATATTTATTAAATATAATTAATGTTTTTTTACTTAAAAAGTCATGATAAATCTCATCTATTGAAAGTAAAAAAAAAATTATATAAATATAAAATATAATATTTATATATAAATAAATCCTTATTCAAGCATATATATATATATAAGATCTATGTGTAATTCTGTCAAACAAACTCAATAATTTATCCCCCACACAAGTCTGCTAGTCAATTTAATCTATATCAATGAAGACCAGAACAGTCCTTGTATTTAATCACAATCATAGGTTCATAATACAATATTAAAATATCTTACACGAAACAAAGACATTATTTAGACAAGTCTGTACACTTTAAACAGAGATGTCTAAGAAGTTTCAAATTTGAAAAATAAAGAAATAATAAATATGTGGATGTATAATAAAAACACACGGTCTTATTATTACCTGAATAATTGGTATTTGTAAACGTGTTAAACATGGTTGTTGGATACATCAGCTGGGTACGACCCTACATTTGCTTAATGGACTAGAACAATCCAGGAGGAATTTTTTTTTTTTTTTTTTTTGAACATAGGGGAATTTTGGGGGAGGGGGGGATTAAAACCAAGGTCATAGCCTTGGAATATACACACCCTATCCACTGCATCAAGTGCTACGGGTGTGTAATCCAGGAGGAAATTAATTCAAAATCTCAAAGAATAAATATATCGGTAGTCTAGTCCTATCTGCAAAATAAATGAATGAGACTCATCGGAATTAACATGTATCAATTATTTTGTAGTTATGATCAGGCCGGAACAGATATTTTTAAAATCAAGGCTTTCTGATTTCTTTTTTCCTCTTATGGTGGTAAGCTCCATTAATATTCCCTCATGTTGTTGTTTATTACTCCCCTCATCCGTTCAACTTCTGTAAAATTAATTTTTAATTTGTGGTATTTTAAATTTAATTTTTTAGGATATAATTTAATACATTTATTTTTGTTTTATTTTTATTTTTAAAAAGATGATTATACTATATATTAAATAAAAAATTTATTTAAATAATAAATAGTTAAAAATAAATATAAAATTTTATTAGTTAGTTATTACATCTTTATTTTATTTCACTAAAAAACTATACCGTATAAACTTAGTTTGAGAGTGTTGTCATTTAACTCTAGTTATAGGATTTTTTATTTTTTAATATTATAAAAATATATCTAATATTTATCTTAATTAATATTTTATATACTTTTATGATAATAAAAAAATAAAAATATAACTAAAAGGTAAGGCAACCGAAAAATATACTCAAATGAAAGCAATTGAATGATGAGGTTTTTTTTTTTTTTTTTTAATAACATGAGTATATTATGTGGGACTTTAATTTGGCTAATTTCATGGAAATCATTCTATCATCCAGTTTAGATCCATCAAGTAAAACTTTACTTTTTTAAAAGAAAAAAGTGATGGGTACGGATCATTAAAATTGATTGTACACAGATAAAAATCAAAATTTATTTCTTTAATTCTTAATACAGCAACACAAATACAGCAAATTGGCGCAGCAATATCACGGTAGCGAAGTCTGCTCCCTCCAATCCTTATTTAAACCTTTGAAAGTCTCTATATTCTTCGCACCATATAGCCACACACAAATCAAACACTTATTTCTTATCCTCTCTTAGCCATGAATTGTCTTCAGAGTTGGCCGGAGCCAATTGTCCGAGTCCAGTCCCTAGCTGAGAGCGGCATACGAACCATCCCGGAGAGGTATATCAAGCCAATATCCGATCGCCCCTTCACAAACGATACTCCTCTGCTAACAAACAAACACGAAAACATTCCCCTCATAGACCTCCAACACCTTTTAAGCAATGACCGGACCCTCCGGAGCCAGACCTTGAGCAGCATCTCTAAGGCCTGCCGTGAGTGGGGGTTCTTCCAGGTTGTGAACCATGGGATTAGCCCTGAGCTGATGAGGAGCGCGCTTGAGGTGTGGCGCGACTTCTTTAACTTACCGCTTGAACTGAAGCAGGAGTACGCAAATGAACCGAGGACCTACGAAGGGTACGGTAGCCGGCTTGGAGTGGAGAAGGGGGCAGTTCTTGACTGGAGCGATTATTTCTTTCTCCATTACTTACCGACTTCGTTGAGGAAGGAAAGCAAGTGGCCTGCTCTGCCACCGTCTCTCAGGTTTGCATGATCTGTCCATACAACATGTTTTCTTTGGATTATTGATCGATAAACGTTAATGTCCTTTTTGTCCCTCTTCTCTTCTTCTTCTTCCCTTTTTTATTTTTGGTACTTTAGGATAGGTAGTTCTAGAAGTTAATTAACATCTCTATATATAGAAGATCATGACTTCATATATCAGTGCTTGTTCTAAGATCGGTTGAGTATGTATGAAGCCAAGAGTATATACGCATGTACATGGAGAGCCCTTAATTTGACTGCTTAGGGTTCCGAATTGAAGTTAATATATTAGTTGTGTGACCCATTAGCAATGTTGAAAAACTAGAAATTACTTTGTGACCACCCAATTTAGGGTGTTAATAATTACTTAGTCGAGTATTGTGCACTTCGACCTAATTCAAACTTAATTTGATATAGTTTTAAGAAAAAAAAACCGAAGTTTGATCTCAATCTTGGATTATCTGAGAAACTTATGAGTTCAAACTCGAGTTCCTATGTATCCCTCTAATACCTTGATAAAAAAAATTTAGTAAATGAGCTCAAGAGCTCGTTTCAATTTAAAGAACATATATATGAGTTGAGTAGCTTGGCGAGTACCTTAAAGTCGAGTTTGAGCTCAACTCTTCCAAGTACAACGTAAATTTGAGTTTGATTAAAATCTAACTTGTAAAATCCGTTAAGTGTAAGATTTTTTTGGCCTAATGAAGTCTTAAACTCAATAGCTGATGCTCTTCCAAGAAAAAAAGGAAAAAAGGGAAGGTCAATTGCTGATCATCATATGCATATGCAGGGAATTAGTGGCTGAATTTGGTGCTGAAGTTGTTAAACTGGGTGGAAGACTACTGAAAATACTGTCCACAAATCTTGGACTAGAAGAAGACTATCTTCTGAACGCCTTTGGTGGAGATGAAAACGTTGGTGCCTGTTTAAGGGCGAATATCTATCCAAAATGTCCTCAACCGGATCTCACTCTAGGCCTCTCCCCACATTCCGATCCCGGCGGCATGGCCATCCTCTTACCAGATACTAACGTCAACGGACTTCAGGTTCGCCGGAATGGCAACTGGCTCACCGTTAAGCCTGTCCCCAATGCCTTCATTATCAACTTGGGAGATCAGATTCAGGTCTATTTCAGTTGAACTTTCCTCTTAATTTTCTTCTTGACCTGATATTTCCACATGTGGCCTTGCTGCAACTGTGGGGCCCACATCTGGTACTTGCTTGACCATTTTAATGGAGATTATATATGTTACAATGATGTCTATAAACATATTTTTAGGTACTGAGCAATGGAATTTACAAGAGTGCGGAACACCGTGTGATTGTAAATTCGGCTAAAGATCGCGTGTCCCTGTCTTTCTTCTATAACCCCAAGGGTGATCTGCTGATTGAACCGTTGAAGCAACTTGTGACGAAGGAGCGGCCAGCGCAGTATAAGCCGATGACATTTAATGAATACAGACTTTACATCAGGACAAAGGGTCCCAACGGCAAGGAACAAGTTGAGTCCTTGAAGTCCTATACATAATCCCCCACCAAATGACTATTGCATCTAGTAAATGGTAACGAAAAAGGTGTTTTTACAGTTCAGAATGTAAAGTGCCAGACTCAAATAATTAATCGTCCTTAAAAATAATTGATTTCTCAAGTGTTACATAAGAGTGTGGAATTGTAATGTATGCAAACCCGAAAAGATGCATGCTTTGAATCCTTTGATTGTGATGTGTGTGCTGGAAGTATATCGTCATCTCCAGGATCAACTATATGGGCCTTTTTGTACCTCCTGCTCTTTCTCGTTATACTATTTGGGTTTTGTTGGGATTAGGCCCAACACCCACTCCGGGCCACACACAATAGACCCAGTTGAAGAATTTTTAGTTTTTGTGAGGTTTTTCCTGTTCTTGGGTTCATATGTAAATCTTAATTGACCAGAAAAACACTAAAAAAAAAAAAAAAACGGTGAGTTTAGCTCCAACCTGTTTATCATGCTTTGCTTGTTGAGTTAATCAACATCAACTTCCATGAAGCAGCAACAGATGGAGAAGCATAAGGAACACTACTTCTCCAAGCAGGAACAGATGCATAAGGAACGCTACTTCTCCAAGTTGGAACAGATGCATAAGAAACTCAAAACTTCTCCAACCTGACATTCTTTAGAGTTTATATATCATTCTCAAATTTCACGATCGAACGCAAATAGACATTCTCAATATTGAGAGTTTTACATCATAGCTAACAAATGATTGGATGAATTTAAAAGAAACTTAGAGAAATACACAATGACCATGAAAGTTTCATCCAAAAACTTCTATAAATTAGATAATTCCAATACATAAGTTAACACTTACGAAAAGAGAAGTTCCGTTTGGTTGATAGAATCTATTATAAACAGGCATTTCGATAACCAAATGATAATATTACATTAACCGATAGTTATGTGGTATGCTACTTTGTGCCACTGAAAGAGCATATCTTTATCTCCTTTCTTTTCCTTTCTGGTGTAGCAGTGACTACTGCCTGCCCCTCTTCAGGCTGCATGATGGGCATTTATATTGCTTAATGCTCTCAGCTTTTGCAGGTGTTATCTTAACACACTTTCCATGGAACCACCTCTCACAGATGTCACAGCCAATCCAAAACTCATCTGCACTGTAATTTCCAGCACAGCTGCCACAGAGTGTTTCCCCATGTTCGTCTTCTTCTTCCTCATAACTCTCATCCAAGACCTTATGATTGCTTTTCACTAGTCCATCACTTGATCTCTACAACAGACAAGGAACCCATTAAGAAACAGCAAGTCTTTTCTTTCTTGCAGCTCAAGAAAAGGCTTTCTCTTGTTTTAAACTAAAGCAACACCTTGGCATGTCTTCTTTGTGGAAATTTGAAGGCATATTTCAATATGCTACTCTTATAATGATCGTTCTCTTTTTAACCGTTCTATTGTGAGAAAAGAGGATTAAGTGAGAAATGCTTTTCATTGGCTTCCTTGAGAAGAAAACTGAATAGATAGATAAGAAGTTCTAACCAAATTTAATCTAACCTTTGTGCTGCTCCGAGATTTGCTTCCGCTATCGACACTGGGTTTATCTTTAACAGGCTTCCTTTCTGTTACAACTTCAAAGACTGTCGGCAGATCATTAATCATGCTAAATAGCCGTTTCCTGTCAAGAAGAATGTAACAGATATAAATTGTATTGGTAAACAATCAAGAATAACATGAAAATATGCACACATATCATCAAGTTGCTACTCTGCCAAACTAGTTCAAAACACCAGCGAAAAGGCAATCATAAGTTTATAACTACTTTATTTACTTCAGCAGTGGCCTCACATCAACTTGTAGCTCAAATCAACTGTACTAGATAAGGCACAAACTACAAAAACTACAGTTAGAGAAGCAGTTTATGTGTGCAGTTGTATGCATGGCAAGAGTACATTGAACTCACATCCTATAGCATGTCTTTCTGTGGCGTATTGTGCTATGTATCAATAATTCTTAGCATCTCCATAATGGTTCTAGTTCTAATACAGTGGATGTAACTCAGAAAAGGGTAATAAAGAAGCATCTCACAAGTCTTTTGGTTAAATATTCATCACATATATCCTTATACCGGATTAAGAAATGCACGGTAGCAAAAGTGAATGGAAAACTGAGGAATATCAGTGAAGTACATTTAAGAGACATTAAGAAAAATGGAAGAATTAGGCCATCAACTGTTGAACAGAAGAATGCCTATTCGTGATCACAATTCAACTGTTTCAATCAATAATCCAAAATGAAAATGAACAAATTGAGGAAAGGACAATATACTTTCAATTCCAACTGTTTAACAACAAAGTGGTAAACTAGAAAACCTAATTGTACCTCTCATTCCGGTTAAGACGTGCTCCAAAATAGAAAGCAACAGAAAGCAACCACGAATCACTGTGCACCGCAACCAAGGACAACCAGTCTTTGCGGTTCATTCCATCTCTTGCAAAATTAATCCCAAGGGCTGGCTCTGGAAGCTCTGGTGGAACTTCCTCAGCTGGAAGGCTTACTTCCCATTTCTCACTTGAATGCCCATAAAGGCACAAATTTTCTTTATCTAAACCAAAACAAAGATCAAAGCAGAAAGGCATTCGTGAATGAATATACATAAAACGCTAAAGACCCAATAACCCAAAAGTTGATTTCACAAAACCCAGATTCCTTTTTAGATATCTCCTATGAAATTTCTATAGATTTGAGGTCTGTAAAATTTTCCAAATTCAACCTAATTGTATATTTAGGAAGACCAAAATGATAAAAACTCGCTCGACCCAAATCAACAAGCAAGAGGAAAAGCTACATAATTGTGAAATTAAGAAAAAAAAATTCAGAGCTCTGATCTCCATTAACACATACCCGGATCGCAAAGGCTATAGAATTCATCTACATCTGGAAGGAAGACAAAAAAAAAAAAAAAAAAAACCACCGTCATGAAAGCTGTTCAGATACAAAATTTAGAGAGGGAGAAAGAGGGAAGTGGGAATTACCGGAAGTCAAAGCACGAACGAGGCCAGCTCTTCGACTACTGTAATCTTTGAAGATGTCTTCAACGGTTCGAGGGTTAGAAGCCATTTCCATGGGGAAGGAGGGAGATCTGGAAATTAGAGTTGGGAGTTGAATCTACTGGAGAAATTAGGATTGTGAGTTGAGAACATGAAGGGATGGGTAAGAGAAGAGGAGAAGAAAACAGAGACACAGATGTAAAGATCCGCATGCAAACGTGGATGCTGGAAAACGGAGACTCTGGAAATTGTAATTGACGCTAATTGCTGAGAATAATTGCTAACCGCGCCCCCTCCATTTTGCTATTCACAAGGCACCACCAACTCAAAATTTAATCATTTCCGTACAACTTTAGTTAGTTTACTTTCTAATTCTAAGCGTTAAAATTTATAAAATTTATAATATATTTTAGTTGTAATTAATTAAAAAATAAATATAAAATTTAATTAATTAATTATTAAATCATTACTTTATTGAAAAAAAAAAAAAAAAAACTTTTAAGTCAATTAGAGTTAAATAGAAGGACTGTTTTGTTATCCAGTGGTGTATAATTTTCCTTGACATTTTGGTTCAATATCAATTTTGTTTCTTAAAAAGTTGGATAATATCTCCTTCATTTTTTTTTTTTTTTTGGGTTTTAAAGGCTATATTCTTTTTAATTTACAACTCAAATGTTCGCATCAAGAACTGGAAGTAAATTACGTAACTAGGTTAATGAGACTGAGAGTTGGAAAAAGTATACAATACAATTGTGTCCTTCATGTAGTAGGTAAACTAAAACTTACCATAAGTGAATTATCCAAATATGAATCAATCCATTTGCAATCCGCTTTTAATGACTTCTTGTCAAATTGACATCAAATGGTTAAATTGAGAGACCCTCTCAAACAGCTGTGTAATCAGTACTAATCAATAGGGAGGTCATCATGATAATGATCTAAGAGACTTTGCAGTTGGGAGCTAGCGGATATACATTCAAGTCAAAAGAACTTTTAACAACTTTCTTGATCCACCAGTCATTTTGGATGTTAATTTCAATTCCATGATGAATGGAATGCAAGTAGCTATAGAAGTAGCTATACAAGAAGCTGCAACTTGTAACAATGACAGAATAATAATGATAATAATAATAATAATAATTGGAAAAGAATGGTCCAGGCAGTGGAAGAGACAATTCATCAAATCCTAAATAACTGTTAATGAGAATCCAATTCATAACATATGAATTTCTTTTGGAAAAAAAATGAAAAAATAACAAAGAAAATAAGTATTAACTTACATTAGTTGGCAGATGGTAAAAAGGTTTACCACCAATTTTTAAGGAATTAATCGCTTCAGGCCAGTTTTCTGCTCTGTTGTAAGCTTGGATGGGAACCTAACGTTGAACTTAATTCTCAAGTTCCCTTTCTTTGAAGGTTCTTTGGGAATAGGCATTCCCTCCCCTTTAACAACTTCTTCAAAGGTTGGACTGATGATGGTAGTTATGGGGATAGTCAGATTCCGTCCATCAAGTGTTGTTACCTGGGCTGTGTAACCTGTTAAAGCTTCAAGAAGAGATACCTTCTGAGTGACAACAAGATCATTGCCATCTCTCTTGAACACGCTATGAGGCTTCTCATCAATAATGAAGACAAGGTCTGAGGGTATAACACCTCGTTGTTCATTGCCTTTCTCTGGAAAAGTGATTTTTGTCCCTTTTTTCCACCCGGGCTTGATTTCAATGGTAAGAATTTCCTCCACTGTGGTAGGTCTCCTGTAGAAGCAACAGGGGAAGAGCATAAAATGATTAATGTCAAGTAATGATAATAAGAAGCTTGAAGTAGACAGCAAGTTTCGTATTGCTTCAGTCCATTACTTTAGTGAGCCACAAATGAAAGCCCATCCTCCAAAAGCCTTTACTTACCATCTCTGCTCCCCTCCTTTTCATTAGTTCCACATAACTTTTAGTATTAACCTTCAAAAATGACAAGAATAAAGAAGAAATTCCTTATGCCATTCGCCTACTCCATGATCATGTCCATGGGGTATTCATCCGTCCATGAATTCAGAAGAATTTCAGACTACCTTAAGTTTTTGGTTATCTAGCCATTCTGGGCACAATAAGTTGATAGGATTCATTGTTCAAGTCTTAGCTGGCAAGAGTTTATAATCTAACAGCATTGAAGAATATATGTAAATCTAGTGATAAGTTAGCTCAGCAGCAAAGATTTCACAAATAGGTCAGTCAGACTTAAAGCTCCAGAAAAAACTAACATCACAATGATCTCTAAGGGCTGACAAAATGCACTTTACGTGAGACAGCAAAAACAATGCCAACCAAAGGCTAAAGGGACAACTATTTTCTTAAATCCATCCATCCAACTCAAAGTTTGTACAAGATACATGCAACAGCATCATTTCAGCTGACTCTGAATTTTACATAGAAGCTTCAAGTCTGAGTCTGACATGCTTCACAAGGATTTACAATCTGGCTTTTAT
>BPVZ01000024.1:1999129-2015520 GCA_020521535.1 Rubroshorea leprosula | reverse complement strand
AAAAAATAAAAGGTAGAAAATTCTATAACCACAGTACAACATAGAAAAATGAAGTATTAATACTCTATTAAAAAATATAAACTATTAAATTATTGACCCAGTCTCATGGTTTTGTAGTCTAATCACTGACGTAATTCGGAGAGGAAAACCGCAAACTCAAAAGGAAAAAAGGGGCAACTCTTTGGGAAATTTTAGTATTCTTATTAAAAATAAAAAAGAAATCAAACATAGGATTAGTATAACAATTTTTTTCACCAGGCATCTGATGCATGCTTCAGGTGTAGGAGACTATGATACAGGCCGGGAGCTTTTTTATCCTAGCTTCAGCCGTAATACATTGCAGCACAGAAGACCATGATTTTGGGTGCGGTGTATATCCATCCGGAAAACTAATCCAAGGCTCGGCAATGTCACTTTCACCCAAAGGCATAAGACTACAAAACTGATTTTCTGGAGCTTTAGCTAGGACTAGGCGATTCTTTAGACTTCTCTGCCACTACATCATTCTCCGAGTTTAGAGATTTCTCACCGACGGAATCCTTATCTGAGTTGAGAGATTTCTCTGGCATGGCATCCTTATCTGAGTGGACAGATTTATCTGGCGTGGCATCCTTCTCTGAGTTGAAAGATTTCTCCGCAATTTCATCTTTCTCTGAGTTGCTTGCATCTCCGGTTTGAGCCTGACTACCTTGTGCCAGGCTAGAAGTCTGAGAATCTGGGGCCAGCCCCAAAACTACCAATACTGACCTAGAAATGACATTCAAAATGCAAGATGGAAGTCATGCCAAGAAAAATCCTGTTTTACCAAATCATGATCTGTCACTAGTGTACCTTGGAAGCATTGACCGGATATTTGGTTGGCTAGCGTGAGCAGCCAAAGCAGATTTAAGTCCCGGAGTTCTATTCAATGCAGTCTCAAGTTGTAGGGGAGGTAGCTGAACGATAAAAATCATGTAGTCAGAAACAGAAACAGCAAGTTCTAACTCTAACGGCAAACTTTGACATTCTAGGCAATAAAAAAAAAGGGGTTAATTGAGCCCCCTTCTTTTTTTTACCGGCACATAGTTAATTGAGCCCTTTTCTTCTTCTTCTTCTTCTTTTTTTAACTGGCACTTAGTTATTTGAGCTAATAAATGAAAATTTGCAAAATAAAATTTAAAGTTGAGCCTTATCCAAAAAATAAAAGAAATTCAAGTAGAGCCACACCGACTTTCTTTGTCAATATACCTGCACTGTTACTTGACAGTTCCGTGATGGATTTTCACGTTTTAGAAGAGGAAAATGAAGGCTATTTATATTTTATTTTGGGTTTGCAGTAGAATACTAGAGAAACAACAAAGAAGGAAATACTAACAAACAAATGTTGACTGATACCAGTATCCTAATAAGGGTGCCCAGTATGAGAGGGGTAGAGCTTTGATGCAGAAGAGTTGCTACAACAACATCAAGATGAAAAACCAGTATGTAAAAAAGCGGCCAACATAAATACCACACACCTGAAGCAACACGCTGAATGACTGAGGCTTTGTCAATTGTGCACATTTCAAGAATCCCACCCACAATTTTGGGTATTTCCATATCTGCAACAGTCATAAGATTTAATGATACTACAGGCATCAACCATCAGGGGTAGCTTAATGTGATGAAGTATTTACCTGCTTGCTTACAAGACGAGAAAGTATCTCCATTATAAATTCAACCTACAACATTTCAGGTCATCAAGTCAACAATAACACATCAACATCACAGCTGAACATATAACTTCATTGAACGGGTCTTCCTTTTTCTATCGCTAAACAAGATAAAGCATAAGTGCAAAACATAACAGAACAGTCCAATAGGATTCAAATGATGAAGAGATTTGTATACAAGCAAGAAGTTTGCCCACAATGACATACAATTACAAAGTTTGAGTCTTTTATCATACAAGCATACATAAGACTATGTTACTAAGAGCATACATCTGTTCTTATGAGAAAGCAGCATCGTCTTGCAGAATTCTTAGCATTAGAAGATGTATTGCATGCTCTAATGATCAAGTGGCATATGCCAACATAGGGAACCATTGTATAGCACGTAGAAGACAGAACTATGATTATAAATCGAAAAGTTGCTATATTTTTCAGCAGTCATTAACAAAAAGACATATATATGAACTCTTCAATTTAAAAGGTAGAATCCATGGTTACTTTACCAATGCTGGAAATGCACCAATGGCTTGTAATACAGTCCGCATGAAGAGCAAAGGAAGAGGAATCTGCTCAACCTATAGGAAAAGCAGAGAACTGTCAGAATCTGCAGACTATTCTCTAATGAAAAAATAGTGAATTCAGCTAGGGAAAATTAAAGATTTTGGAAATAAGAAGGTATATGAGTGGTATGGAACAGACCAGTTGGTTCAAGACCTTTGCTAGAACCTGTTGGGTGAATATCTCCCGCTGCTCAAAACATGCATTACATGCATCTGTGATCTAATGACAGAATAACAATTCTAAGTCATGTGCTTCTAAATGATGGTAAGGTTTCAAAACCTAAAGGAAAAGACAGAAGCAGACTACCTTCTTCAATGGAATTCTATCTCTGTCAGGATCAATACCATGAATGGCTATTAACACTTCAGCAGGAGAGAGTACTTGGTCAGAATGAGATGACCCCTGCATATACAGTTTGATTAATTATAATACAGAACATTCAGCTAAACTTAGAGCAGATTATTTTCTTGACATCAAACAACAGTTCCTAAAATACAATGTCACCAACTATTGGTTACATTTTACCAGAAACTGATCATTAGTAAAATATATTCTGCTGGGTAAACTTTTAATAGAGAGAAACAAGGAAACAAAGATGCCAGGCAGCATAAAGTGTGTATGCAATTATCCCTGGAAAGTTCAGCTAGAAAACATTTACAAAGGATTAACATTAATCTTTGGGTGAGTGCAGGGGAGAAAAGAGATACCTGTAATACACGAGTAAGTGCAGCTTGAAACTTATCTGGTGGAAGATTAACAATATGAGGAAAAAGCAGCAAAACCTAACCAAACAATTAGTTAAAATGATATCCACATGAGACAGATAATGCTAATTAAATATATATTAAAAAAAAAGGTTAAAAATATAAATTTAATAGAATGCAATTTAAAAGAAAATTTCTGAACAGGTATAAGGACAAACAAAATAAAATGAGATTAAATATATGTAGAAGATGATATGAGATAACTCAGAAAAAAAGAATCAAGAAAAACAAACCTCATCTCTGGGAAGAAATGGCAACACAGGAACTAGAATTTCTATATCCTGTATCCATAAAAACCAAACATATATTGGTCAATATCCTCACTTCTTTCCAGTTCTCATTTAAACTATTTACTGTTACCTTCAATTTTGCATCAAACAACTTCTTAATGGCAAATATCAATTCTTTGGAAGGAATAGTTCCTTCCGTCAGTGTATGCAAAACCTGGCATAATGAGAAAAGGAAGAGAAAATTAGTTACAGTAATTTTTAATTTTGGCTTGGTTTCAAGAAAATTGTATCATCAATTCAAATAAGAGCAGAACCTGCATGAGGAGGTTCTCACTTCCACTTGGAGGGTCTGAAATAATCTCAAGAAGCTCAGATGATGAGCCCATAGTACGAACTAGAATGGGGACATGACGGTGGACTGCCTGCATTGTAGAACCAATAATTAGAAAAAGCTCACAAGGAGAATGAGGGACTTTTGAGAATATCTGACATAAAATGACATGAATTTACCATACCTGCTTAACTGCCTGCGGTGCACTTTTATAGACAACAAATATTTGGCGGAAGAGAGAGTGCTTCTGTCAATTATTTACAACAAAATATTAATTTCTCTAAAGGATACTTAAAATATAAATTGTCAAGCCAAAACCCAGGATAAAGGAATCAAAACATATACAAATAGCACCTTTGTGCACAGGGCAAAATACAGTGACATGCACCTCTGTGCCTCAGGGACTGAAAGAGATGACATGCTCTGAGATGTGCATGATTCGTGAATGACAGTGGATGTATCTTTGGTGGTGGCACTAGCTGACTGATGCTCATCTGATTGTCTTTCTAAACAAGGATCCTGCTAAAAGTGCAAACGAGAACCAAATAAATCCAACACCAAGTTACAACACCATACCTATGACAAGTTCAGACATAACTATAAGGTTCTGCTCCACAGATGTCAATCTGTCCAATTATTTTCAATCACTGCGGTGTCAAGTAACTAAGGTACTGTTTTCCCATTTCCCTAAAGATTCCATTAATGGACTTCTAATTCATCAAGACTTGTGAGGATACTTGCATGTATGTATTGAACCTTTCCCTATCTTATTTATGACAATTGGCAAGCATTTATATTAAAGTATGCTAGATTTTGGCAACCATAGACCAAGTGTCAGTGAGGAAAAGCTATACATTTCTCCTGAGGCCTTAGAAATTAAAATCCAAAGAGATTTGAATTTTTAACAGATAAAAACATGACTAAAGGCTGTTTTTAATTTAAGGGATGAAATATTTAGAGATGAAACATCATAGAAGAGTAATGATCAACAGGACCAGTGACAGATAGCAAAAACACTTGATAAGAAAGCCTCATCACTCAATATAGGGCAAAGCCTTTACAACCACCTCATGCACTAGTGTTTGTGTCTTGAAAATTGCAATTTATGCAATTTTGTCTGGAACAGTTGAGCAATTTTGTTGGCCATTTCAGACAATCTAGCACTGTTCCAAATAAAATCATACCTTCAGTGACTCCATGGTTGGTCCCTCAGCATCTGTTATTTCTGTAGAATCACCAGTTGCCACAGAGAGCAACATTTCCTTTGCAAAATCTTCAATTTGTTTGGCAATGGATGATAAAGGGTAAAGTTTGTTTGCTACCTATAAAACCAGAAACACCCACAATGGTAAAGAAAGATTACAGAAAGGAGCAACTTATTGCTACAAGTAGTTCTGAAAAAATACCAGACGTATTGCCTTCATTCGGACTTCCTCAAGGTGATGAACTGCACTCTTTCAGAGGAAAAAGAAGATATTAGTGACAAAAAAGAGAGAGAAAGAAAAGTTTTTCAGTTACATATAATCCAAGATAAATCTTGCGCTTGTAATCACAAAAGGCTGGACTACTTATGTGGCTAAAGATCAACAAATTCAAAACTATTGCTCAATGTGAGGATTCATAACCCCATATTCAACAAATCAAAATAATGGCCCTTTTAACCCAGCCAAAGGGAACAGTCTATATCGGGAATAATATCTCCCTGGGAATCAAAGCTATACTCCATCACCCCAAATCTGCTATTCAAGTAGGTTGAATAGATAATAGAACTTAAAATTGTGCAAGGATAAGGATAACTTTCAATAGCACAAGATTGCCATTGTCATTGTTGAAAATTTCAGTTAGCGTAAGGAATATATTTATAAACCGAATAGCAAGCAGATATTACCACAATTCAAACTTAGTTGATAGTACATAGAAGCAACCTGCAAAGCAATTTTCAAGCAGACATCTCGAATGGGAGGCCTCAGCAGAATCAAGCTCCATATAGTGCTGAGACCTTGAGTAACTCGATCTCCACTTTGTAACTCCTCAGCTTTATCTGAGGTTTCAGGAGAACACAGGCACTCTAACAGATTCAAAACTGATTTTGGCAGGTATGGAGCTTCACTGAGCAATTTACTTAAAGATTTGTCTGAAGGAGGAAAAGAATCCCTGAGAGTTTCAGCCTGAATTTAAACCATTCCCAATCAGACAGTTTGCCATATCAAATGAAAAGGAAAGAAAAAAGATCCAGGAAGATAAATGCTTACCACTGTCAGAAAGAATGTTTCATAAGCAGAGGCAGCATTTGTACAAGATAAGAAATCTTGTTCCTCTTCTGCCTCACCAAATAACCTGTAGAGCACACGCAATGTCAACTCATGTCCCTGAAACCATCCAGTAATATTGTCAGCCACCATGGATATATTATCTGATGAATTCAATAATCAGCCACGTATAACTGGATATATAGTAGCAGACTATGTATTGATGTGATATTGATTGTGGTGTAGCTGTGAAAGCACTTGCACTATTTGCATCTTTTTAAATAACAGAAACAAAGACAGCTCTATCCCAAATAAATATATTGAAAAATATGAGTTAATGAGATAAAGGGAGAGCCAGAGAAGAAAATTTCATTTCTGCAATCAGATTCAGCTCAAACCATAGCAGTTAACATCTAGTCAACAAGCCATGACCAATGAGGTATTGAGGTATTTGAAAAGGAAGAAAAATTAGAATATCCAGTTACCTCATGATTCACATAATCTGACAAGATGTGTTCACTTAGCAGTTTCCATGGGTCTAAATCCGAGGGCAGCTGCTAAAACAAATGCACAGACATGTTAATAAAGAATGTTAAAATCCTTTCAGTAGCAACTTGCCTAGGCAACAGGAGGGCATGCATAAGTTATACAATCTGCAGATGGCTACGTAAAAACAGAAATATAATAGCAGCATGATTACATCAAAAACTAAGATATATGTAAAGCCTTGCATTCATCAAAAGCTACTAAAAATATGATAAATGAATTAGAGCCAGAAATTATTGGCAGCTGTAGGAAAAGTATTCTAGAATGAACACAAAAGGAGTACAAATGACTTGACAGATTGTGTAGATACTATGTAAATAGAGCAAATACAAAAATTACACTAGATGAAACAGAAAAAATACTATGACCCATCTTATACCTCAAAAGTTTATTCAATGAGATCATGTCATAAAAACCATTCAGTACACAAAGTCCTGAACAAATTGATAAGATCAGGAGTCAAGAATAAAGATAAATTAAAACAATTAGTTCTAAAAATAAAATAGGATTAAATATGTAGAGTTAATGAGCATAAGGCTGCTGTTAGTGAGGCATTTCTATGCAGATAAATGCATCAGTGCAATTCCTGAATTCCAAGAATTCAGAAAACTGATGAAATATGTAGACTGATGCTGATCAAAATATATGTATTACACACACACACACACACACACTCACACACATAGAATCCAGAACCAATATCCACAGAGCATTCAACAACTATTGACCAACCAAAACAAGCTATTGCATAAACAAATGCATCACAACTATTAGAAGCCAGAATTAGTACCTCCACTCCTAAATAAGGAAGAAGAAAAAAGCGAGCTTGTGACCCTCCAGCTACTGTTATTTGTTTATATGCCTCAATGATGCGTATAAAAGCCAATTTTTGCAAATCATCCTTCTCTTCTTCAGAAAGATTGACAATTGGTGCTGTCATCTTGGGCAAGACAAAAGTACTAGACAAACCCACAGAAGTTGCCGTTGAGGAAACCAGGCTGCTGGAATCCATAAAGGATGCTTTTGGACTAAGCTCCTCAGACCTATCTGTTGACATTGATGGAAGCACATGCATGGGTGATCTGCCACTGAAACTTGTAACTTGCTCTTGACTGGCATCTTCTAAATCAGTAGAGGCCAGTGAGGAAGCAGCCTGGGTATCTGATAATCCATCATTACGTACAGAAGAATCCAGACCAGGTATCTCCATCTCACTCTCCAGATTACCAATCTCATGGACACCAGATTCAGTAGCTAGATCAACCTTCTCATCTCCAGGCAAAACAATGTCAGAAGACTCTGGTAAATAAGTTGGTGACATTTCATTTTTGGATCCATGAATTATGTCAGACGGTATATCAGTGACAGGCACAACATCAAATTCTTCCTCTCCCATCTTCTGCATCTTCAGTACAATAGATATATTAATATAACAACAATAAGCACAAAAAATTCAGCACTGGATAAATAGGAAAAACAAATTACATTGGTGAGTCCAAAATATCATGTAGTCCTCAAAATCCCTCTAAAACCTATTGCTAACTACTGACCTGTTTGGAACTTTATTGAAAACAAATAAGTGAAACCATGCACTCTAGTTTTGAGGCTGAGTTTTGCAGCTGGCATTTCCTGAGGACAACTTACCACTATATCATTGGATGCTGACTGATTAGAATCAAGCAATGAGGCTATTGGTGGGAAAGTACTCGAAAGTGAAAGAACATCAGCCAAAAATGATGGTGGATACTTGGCTTGAGTGCTGCTGCCAACTATGCTCATGTTCAGCAGCGATTCATCATCTCCATCATTATGAGGACGTTTGGGAGGAAGGTTGCACATGTTAAAAATCACAACCTCCGCTAGCAAGTCAGCAGATATACTTGAAATAAGAATTTCCAAAGGTGCGACAGCCTTTTCACCTTGAGCAACCAAGACACCAAACATGGCAACAAGTTGCTGGACAGGCCCAGAATGAGCATCCCCTCTATTAGTAGTTGGTTGACTAGAAGATTTGCCATCCTGAGACACACTAAGATTGCTACTTAAGTCTTTTATTGGCTCTTCGGAGAAACCAGGCGTTGATTTGACACGTTTTCCAGACACTTCATTATTTCTGGCTATGTCGGTGCTGTCCTCAGTTCCAGACCTCTTCCTACCCAGGTTGCCAGGCACAATATCCAATGCTTTAACCAAGGATTTATCATCCTGCAAGTTTTTGAAGCCATCAAAAAGAAGATCCATGACATGCATATATTTACTTGTGCTTGTATAAGCAAGCAGACAGCAACACATATCCATTGCAAATAAATCTAAGAATATGAACTACATGAGAAAAACAGATAAAACACCTCAGTAAACAGACAATCATCTTTTCCCTCTCTTTCTGTACTTCCATTAGCACTGTAATCTTGCTTTAGAGCCTGCTCTGCCAGACCACCAGCTTTCATCCCTCTCAAGGCACTGAGCAAACGATCACGCCACTGCATAAACCAAAAAATCCAGTGCCTAATAAGTCCGCTTAAGAAATACAAGTCAAAAAGGTACCGTAATCAACTTATGACTGAGCAATTCTTCATGTTAACAGAGAGATTATGTAGGGTAAACAGTGACTATAGTGCCCTATTAATTCTGCTGACCCATTCACCAGTTCCAAGATATCGCCCACTACCCATTCAACTTTTAACAACCCTAGAGAATTTAGCCAGATTACATTGAAGAGACATGGTAAAATAAACATCTATTAGAGAAGTGAATTTGATGTCAAAAACATCAAAGGAGCATAACAAGTCCAAAACAGAGTCTGTTTAGAATTAAACAAATACCGGTGCGGCACTTGGGTGTGTACATTTCAAGCAAGAGAGGAAGGCGTTTTTCAAGGCAAGATTTGCCCCATAAACTTTCACCCCTTTGATAACAAAGCTTGGAGGTTCTAGACCAAGTAGAACTGGTAAAATGCGTCCATAATATGCAGGTCTTTTCTTTGCAATTGCTGAAAGACTGGGAAAAAAAAAATTAAAACAAATCAAACTAAAATCACAGTAACCAGGAGATAGCTGATAGGATAGACATATATACAGATATACTAACCAAACTATAAATATAAACAAAAAGCAGATTACTAGCGACAGAAGCACAATCGTAAACAAAAGTTAATCTTGACAAAGAAAAAAAAATTTTCAATTGGTTTCTAAAAACTATGTTCAAGGACACTACACTACCACACCACTATTACTTTTTTCCAAACAAGGCCTGGTAACCACGGATGTTCAACAGATGGAAAATGCTTGAAATGAATCAAAAATGCCATTGCTTTTATAATATTAACTCTTTTGAAGAATAAGCAAACAGATAGCATACCTATTAACAAGTACAACAACCATTGAGCTGCTAAGAGATTTTACTGCAGGGAATCTAAGCTGATCAAGCAACAACCCCAACATTTTGCTAGCTTCAATTGACAAATCTCCAACTTTGAGTACGGGATGGCCCCCACGAAGCCAAGATATATTAAATTCTACAGAGGTTCCTATAAAATGGACAGAACATAACATATAAGAAATACTAAATGCTAGTAAAATAAATTAGTCTCTCTTTCAATCATGCTAAGCCCAAAGGAAAAGTCAAAAGGCACTACCATCATGAGGGGGCTCTAAGGAGCCATTAGGGTCAGGAGTGTTAAGAATAATGACTGCTTCAACAAACTTCAGTGCCAGCAACCTTATTCCACCACTTCCTGGCTGATCAACAGATTACAAATAATCAGAGCAAGTACAAAATACAATTTTATGAAACAAGACTAATCATTTCCCACCTGGAAAGCTATTGAGTATATCTTTTCCTTGAACTTTAGCATCGATGACCATGCTAATTCAAGATCATTTTCCAATTCACTGGTGTGGAGGCCCTAAAAGGTAAAGAGGAAATAATTAATGATCATAATAAGACCAAAGGAAAGAAAACAACAGAAAGAACAATATTAAAAGAGCTAGCATTAAGTTTTTAGAGGTTGGCATTGGACTCAAATGATGATCTCAAACCTTACATTCTAAAGAAAACTAATTTTCAACAGCTAATGAAGACAAGATTTTTTCAGTTCTCCTTCAAGTAGTCACAATTCGGAAAATTAGTAGAATAAGATTCCCACACTCTTTAGTTGAAATCTAAATCAATCTAACATATTTGAAATTATAGAGTTGCAAATAGACCAACCTGAATTGCAACTTTTTCAAGGGTAGAACGAAATAAATCGATTCCAGAAGCAATAGCTTGACGAGCAACAGCAGGTGTATCGTCGTCCAAAACCTTCATTAATACAGGTACAATCTCAGGTACAAATTCAATGTGATTCACCCCAATCTCACCAACAATCCTACATTCAAATGAGAACGAAAGACCAAAAAAAATAAAAAAATCACCTCAGGAAAGTCGCTAAAATAAACAATAATATTAAACAACAAATCATCAACCTAATTTGAAGAATGCAAGAGAGACCAGGTAGCTTTTACCAAAATAAACTTGAAATATCAAAGAAGAATGGAAAAGAAGAAAACTTACTCGGTGACTAGCTTCCGAACCGGAGCGAAGCCGTCGGAGAGGAGGTCGAAGGACTCAGGGAGGAACTGAGAAAGCGAAACAGAATCTTCACCTGACAAATCCAGCTTCAATTGACGCAGGCTATCGAGTTTTGAAGGTATGTCCCTGGCTAACCTCACCGAGTTAGCCAGACCGGCGAGCTTCTCCGTCGATCTGGAGCTCATTCTCCCTACCATCTACCCGCCGAATTTCAAACTTCACTTCCTGTGAGAGATCGCAAGAGCAATTTTCATTTACCCAAAAAAAAAAAATCCCAATTTCCGTTCGTTGCCGCCCCAACAAGATGAATATCGATTCCGTATTCCGTATTCCGTACCTAGGGTTAAAACGTAAAATTGTCCGCCACTGTCCTTTTATTTTTAGGGTTAAAATTGGAAATTCATTGCCTGTTTTCATAACCGCCTGAAGACAAAGAAGAAAGGATAAGCTTATTTCCGTGTCCGAGATAAAGAAGGGGAGAAGAGATGGCCATCCGACTGAACCGCCTCCAGCCACCGCGACTGAATCACGAGAAACAGCTTCCGCCACCGTTTTCCGCCGCGAGAACGAGATTATCGTTTCGGATTAACTCAGCGTTGACTTCTAGCAATGCTCAGAAGCTAATCCAGTCCGGTGCGGTCCGGCCGATACTGCCTAAGGATGCAACCACGACCATGAATTCCGAGGGTTTCGTTCTTCTGGACATCAGGCCGGAGTGGGAGAGAGAAAAGGCTCATGTCAAAGGATCGCTGCATGTGCCGCTCTTTGTGAAGGACTTGGATAATAGTCCGATTACCCTTTTGAAAAAGTGGGTGCATTTTGGCTACATTGGCCTGTGGACGGGCCAAAACTTCACCATGATCAATCCTGAATTCCTGAAACAGGTGGAGGCAGCCGTTCCCGATAAGGAGACGAAGTTACTGGTGGCTTGTGGTGAAGGGCTGAGGTGAGATTTTTATGCAGGCTTGTGAACTTAATTCATTAGCAGGAAATCAATTAGTTTGTTTGTATAATGTTTACCATTGAGAAATTTTATTGTTCAGGTCGATGATGGCAGCTTCAAAGTTACACACCGGTGGGTATAAGAAGTTGGGGTGGTTGGCGGGAGGTTTCAACCGTGCCGGAGATGATGATTTTCCGGCCGTTGAAGGGCCTGAAAAGCTACAGTATGCTACAATAGGGGGCTTCTCATACTACTTACTTCAGTTGCTTATCCTCTTAAAAGTAGTGGGTAAGAGCAATTGATTAGCAAAGATCTTTCTGTTCAAGTTTTTGCCATGGAAACGAATCAGCAAGAATTGGAACTGGAAACGTCATTTCGACTTATTTGGAAATGCAAAATGATAGATGTATTTTAAATTAATGCATTTTCCTCTAGATTCCTGTTCCCAAAGACTATTATCAACCATAACCAGGAGAAAGTATTTTACTGCAACCATTGCACATCATCACAAATTCTTCCGTGCACCTGTAACATGACAGGTTCTAAGTGACATGGCAGTTGCAATTTTTGACAAGTTCTGATGTAAAACCTGGAACTCCTGATGTATCAAGGACGTTTTCATTTATTGGCAATATCGTTGAAGTGTTATCCCATTGCACTGAATAATTTTTCCTTAATCGGATGTTCTCCCTGCATAAGTGCTGATGCTATATGACACTTAGCAGAATTAGACCGCTTCACCAGGAATGTATTGCTTGAAATGATTTATCAAATCCCATAAATCATAAATTTTGTGTACAGTTAACGAACTTCATATCAAATTGGAGAAAGCAGTAATAACAATATAAAAGGGGCTTCACAACATCACATGACCTGAAGACATAAATTACACAGAACTAACATATGTTGTTACAACCCCTATGAGAGGGTGTTTCAATGTATAAGAGCTTGACTCAAACCTTGGTATGTGTTCAAAATGATTTGGAATGAATGACTGTTTTATAGCTCAGCGTCAAATATATGAAAAAAATAAAAATAATAAATAAATAAAATATGTTGTTACTTTTTTTTTTTTTTATGAGTAAGCTCAAGGCCACCAAACAATGCAAAATTGTTATAATCAGGATTCGATGGAGAGCCTCCTCTAAATTCCATAAGACAGAACTAACATATGGTCATTATATGATTGACATATGATCCTCTACCATACTTGATAGATTGACTACAAGTTCCAAGTTGCTGTGGTTCTCGCAATCAATATCCCAGCACAGCTTTATTAGCTGGTGGCAATACCTGATGGATTGACTGCAAGAGTCAAGCAGAAGAAATGCTCCCCTACTCCCCTAACTACATGCATGTTCGACAATTCTGAATCAGAAATGAGTGTACACCTCTTTTTCAAAAGCAGTTTAACAAAACAAGTTTGGCACAAACTGTGTGAGTTGGCAGAGATACCTTTTATTGATTCTTGGCTGGGATTTTTTAGCATGAATGGGAAACAAAGTTTAGGAGGAAATTGTTGTATATCCTTCTCACAAAGCTGGCATGGTCTACTGCAATCTCCCATGTGTGGAGGGAGAGAAACAGGGAGTACATCAGCAAATATACCAAACCATGACGATGCTTAATTAACCATGATATCTTCCCCTTTATCGATGGCTGGTGCTGCAAAATGGGGGATATAAGATTGTGTAGTATAAATTCGTTGATCAGACTTTTTAGTGCTTGTATAGTTTGTTGATTGTAGCAGCACATTGCTGCTTTTTCTGTACATAACAGTTACTGGATAAATGAATTTTCATATTTTCTCCATATATATATATATATATATATTAATACAGACATGAGTTGATGTTAGCAATAGAATCACTAAGAAACAATATTGTTTCAGACAGCAGTTAAAGGCACAATCATTTTTTAACAAAAAGCTGCACTTATGTTCATATAGAGCTCAAACTTCAGAAAAATCAACTTTCTAGTCTCTACAAGCTGTTATGGAAGATTTAACATAAGCAACAGCTTTAAATAAGTAAAATCATCCACATGACAGGAAAGGTGAATCCTCTGAATGATTAACAGTGTGTTTGCCACGATTTTGCAGCTCTCAAAGATCATATTTTTCAACTTCAAAAGCACTAGAATAAAGTTTCATCCATCACATGAAGAGCATACCCTGCCGGATCTCCAGAAAATAACGTGTCACTAGAAGAAGTTTACTGATTACATAAAGCAACCGATTCAAACTACAATCAACAGCGTAGCTTGGGAACAGCCTGACTGCTAAATTAATAAATAAATAAATAAATAGCATGCCCTCTCTTAAAGAGGACTCATCGAATCAAGTGCAGGAAAAAAATTTGTGTAGATAAGTAAATACAAATCATCAAATAAAAAGAGGTGCTTTCTATTATTAGCTGCAATATACCACATGTCCTTGCATCATCAATTCAACATGCATAACATCCAGTAAGTTTCCAGCAACCAAAATAAAAAAACAGAGTAACCAAGCAACATTTCAGGGAAATAAGTTTGTGTAATCCAAGGACAAGTCCATCACAGACACTAAAACAGCAGGAAACATCAACTAAGCTTCAAAAACTCCACATCCACTACAATCAATGGTGATTCCACTATTCGGACCGACTTGCGAACCTCTCCACCTTCTCGTCTTTCAAATTGAGCCCCACCATAGCCTCACCGAGCCCGCAACTCACCTCTGCTAGCACATCAGGGTCACTATAATGGGTCACAGCCTGCACTATAGCCCGGGCGCGCTTAGCAGGGTCCCCGCTCTTGAACACCCCTGAACCCACGAACACCCCATCGCAGCCTAGCTGCATCATAAGCGCAGCGTCAGCAGGGGTAGCCACCCCTCCCGCCGCAAAGTGCACCACAGGCAGCCTTCCCAACTGTTTGGTCTGCATGACCAAATCATAAGGCGCCGCAATCCTCTTGGCAAAGCTGAAAACTTCATCATCATCCATGTTTCTCAGAACCCGGATATCCCCCATCACGGACCGCACGTGCCTCACAGCCTCAATAATGTTTCCAGTGCCAGCTTCTCCCTTTGTTCTGATCATGGCAGCTCCCTCCCGAATTCGGCGGAGAGCCTCCCCTAAATTCCGGCAACCACAGACAAAAGGGATTCTGAAATTATGCTTGTTGATATGATTCTCCTCGTCGGCGGGAGTGAGCACCTCACTCTCATCGACATAATCTATGCCAATGGCTTCCAGGATCTGGGCCTCGACGAAATGACCAATACGGGCCTTGGCCATGACAGGGATGGTGACCGCCTGCTTGATTTCCTTAATCAATTGGGGGTCGCTCATGCGCGCGACACCTCCTTGGGCCCGGATGTCGGCGGGGACACGCTCGAGTGCCATGACGGCGCAGGCACCGGCTTCCTCAGCGATGCGGGCCTGCTCAGGGGTGACAACGTCCATAATGACCCCACCCCGGAGCATCTGCGCCAGACCTACCTTGACCGAGAAAGGAGATTTGTGGCTCTCCGTGATTGTTCCGTTTCCGTACACCGCGACCACTCCGGTTCCGGCCATTATCGAAAATCTAGAGAAAAGGGAAGAGGGAACCAATTAAGGAACAAGAAATGTTTTCTGGAAAGTGAGGAAGCATAGAAGGTGGCGAAATAGAGGGTTTAAAAAGAGATGCATTATGGGGCCAGGACTTTTGTGACACACATGAACCCACACCTTACGATTTATTTTTGCACCTTGATGATGATGATGGGCTCTGATGATTAGGAGGCCACGCAACCGGAAAGTCGCATGCGGAGCCTCCGCTTCGGTTGATTTGTTTTGCTGACGTGGGCAAACCATGTTCCATTCATCTGTACAATTGTAGTGATGATGATGATGATGATGATGATGATATGTATCAATTAATTACCTTCCGTTAAATGGTCCCATCCCAAATCTGAATTTAATTGATAAAGAGTTTAACTTTTACGAGTGATTTGAAAAAATCTCTCGTCTCTCATAATTTTTTATGTTTTAAAAATAATAATTATCTTTAAATAAATAAAAAATATAAAAATTAAAACATTTTGGTATCATGACACACATCACAACTCAAATAAGTAGGTTATTGATTGATACTCACAAAATCAATATTTCGAATATCAAGATATTTTGATTTTTTCCTTAAATAAATTTGGTAGAGATTTTTTTTAATGGTTCTATGTAACATAAACCTTAAGATATAGATTAAGTTTTATTAAATATAGAATTTATAATTAGTTTTATAGAGTGTTTTTTTAATGGTTCTATCTAACATAAACCTTAAGATATAGATTAAGTTTTATTAAATATAGAATTTATAATTAGTTTTATATAAATTTTTATATTAAATTTATATTTTTTTAGATTATTGAATATAAATATTATATTGTATTTTAATTTTACATTTTACATTTTATTTTAATTGAGTTTGGTATAAAAATTTATATAAAATTAATTAAAATATTATATTTGATGAAATTTAA
>BPVZ01000024.1:1938020-1966970 GCA_020521535.1 Rubroshorea leprosula | reverse complement strand
GACTAAACTTGCCATTCTGTTTCCGGTTGTTCCGCTCGCGATTGCTGCCCACTACTTCCGATTCGGAAGAGTGAGTTTTTTCACTTCTAGATTTTTAGGGTTTCAATAAAACAGTGTTGGCTTGCAGAAATTAATAATGACAGGGTTTTGTAATTGGGTTTTTTAACAAATGCACTAAAGATAAAGGTTAAGGAGTTTAACAAATTTTAAAGTAATATTTAATTTATTAATTTATGTCAATATTAATTTTAAAATTAATATTTATTTTTATATTTTTTTATACAAATTTATTATAAAAAAATATGTGTGCCTTTATAAGATAAATTAGAAAAATCTTCAGTAATTTAATGTTGATTTCAAAAGAAAATTTTAGTATATGTTCCGTATTACAAGTTGAGAAAAAGGACAGAAAAGGGGAGGAAAAAGAGAAAAGGGTTGGAAAAGAGAAAAGGGTTACAGAATGTGAATTAAACTTTAAATGGTATTAATTTCATTTTTTTTTTAATTTGATAACTAATTAATTAAGAAATAATTTGGGGATTTATGCTGGTATTAATTTTTTATGAATTCCCAACACAGGCATGGGTTTTTGCATTGAGCTTGATTGCACTAACTCCATTGGCAGAACGTCTCAGCTTTCTCACAGAGTACGACAGTCTTTCTCTGCAACTCCATTTCGTTTGTTTGGTTTTTTGCAAGGTTTTGGATCAGTTCTGATAACTTCCTTTTTTCATTTTTTGTTTGTTCTTTTATGCTTATGTGCAGGCAAATTGCCTTTTACACTGGTCCAACTGGTAATTCTTTCGGTATCTCATTATGGTGATGTTGATATGAACTGACCTATTGCTTTCCGTGAAATAAAATCTCTTTGGTTATTTAATTCTTGAAGTGGGAGGGCTGTTGAATGCAACATGTGGCAATGCTACAGAGCTGATCATAGCAATTTTTGCCCTGGCTCAGCGCAAAATAGCTGTGGTGAAGTATTCCCTATTGGGTTCCATACTATCAAACATGCTTCTGGTTCTTGGGACCTCTTTCTTTTGTGGTGGAATTGCCAACCTTAGACAGGAACAAAAATACGATAGGGTAATTAAGCATTTAAATTAACAAATTGGAGATGTGAATTTTATGTACTTCTATAGTTTATGTGGATTGTAACTAGATATGGGGTAGACGTGCACTGATATATTCCCATGAGTGATGGAATTACAGAGACAAGCTGATGTGAACTCACTTATGCTGCTTCTGGCGCTGTTGTGCCATTCTCTGCCACTGTTGTTCGGGTATGCTGTGGGATCAGGTGCTCTTGCAGCCAATCCAATATTGCAGTTATCTAGAACAAGTAGCATTGTAATGCTCATTGCATACGTTGCCTACCTTGTCTTTCAACTGTTCACCCATCGGCAGTTGTTTGAAGATCAAGAGGTAGTCATGTTATGATGTTTATGGGTTTGGGTACCTTTTGTACTCCGTTTATTTGTTAATAAATATTATTTTTGGTGTTTTAAAAAAAAAATTATCTTTAATTTCGAATGGATATACACAACACCCCATAATGATTTTGTATTTGGCATTTCTTTTGATAAGATTGTGACAAATTAGCTGAGTTTGTTGCATGTGTAATTGATTAGGAAGCCGATGATGATGCATCAGAAGAATCACCAGTGATTGGATTTTGGAGTGGATTTGTATGGCTAGTTGTTATGACTCTTGTTATAGCCTTGCTGTCTGAGTATATTGTTGACACAATTGAGGTAAATTGTTAGACCATTCCCATCTTAATTTGAAGGATTGCTAAAAGCATAGTCATTTTTATTTACATATTTTTTAGAACAATTTTTTTTTTACATTAGATTTGACTAATATTTATATGATTACACTAGGCTGCTTCAGATTCTTGGGGTATTTCTATGAGCTTCATCAGCATTATCGTGCTACCTATTGTTGGAAATGCAGCAGAACATGCAGGAGCCGTCATATTTGCATATAAGAACAAGCTGGTGAGTATTACAATAATCTTGACTTCTCCTCTATCTGTTCAATGCATTTGAGTTGTATCTATTTGTGAGTGGATTTGTTTGGCTTGTTGATCTGAACCTTATTACCTCAATTTCACAGGATATTTCTTTAGGTGTTGCCTTGGGGTCTGCAACTCAAATTTCAATGCTTGTGGTAAGAATTTATTCTCAAAGCTTCAAATGGCTATCCTCAGAAAAAGCAGCGCTCGTCAATTTTGGACTTTGATCTTTACCATCATTTTAATGTAACTCAGGTGCCATTAACCGTGGTTGTTGCTTGGATAATGGATATTGAGATGAGTCTTAACTTCAATATCCTTGAGACTGGCTCTCTTGCTGTCTCAATCATTGCTACAGCCTTCACTTTGCAGGTAACATAATGAATTTGGTAATCACCAGTACCTTTGTTGATAATTTTACAAGTGCAAATGAGTTGAAGCTTTTATTGTTAGGATGGTACTTCCCATTATATGAAAGGACTGATTCTTCTGCTATGTTACATTGTCATCGGAGCTTGCTTTTTTGTTTTAAGATCCCCCCTAGGTAATTTTAACACAATTCTGTCACTCATTTATCCTAACCGCTGTAACTGGGATTCATCCATCAAACTCAAGTCTTTGTCTTTTTTGCTGTATTTTTCTCTACAGAGCCACCAAATGTCATACCCTTGGGACATAAATCAGCTTAGGCACTCTTCAGAACCTAAAAAGGAGGTAAGTTCATTCAAATTAACTTCTGCTCATCTAGACATCCTCTCAAACATCACACAACTCAAAATTAACGAATGTCGTTCTTGCAAATTCAGGCATTGTCCTTTCTGGTGTTGTCCGCTGGGTTAAAAATGTTGCGGAAACTCAGGTAAAGTTTAAATCCATGCTTCATTCTTTAATATTTCATTTAAGCCAGGCTGCCTGCTGGAAAACTGACAATCTGCATTTTAACGTCATGGTGACTACAAAGTTTAGCAGGATGTTAAAATTGGGAGCTTGATGAAAGCAGGCTACATACTTCATATCATGATATATATATTTCCTTTTCAGATTATTGATGAAAGCTCCTCTTGCAATGCCATAATCGTCAATAAAATAATGAAAATGCTATTGTTTTTGGGTTTTCGTTTTCCAGATTATATATTTCCTTCTCAATTTCATTCCCAACAAAATTTCTATTTTTCCGAAGAAAACACTACATTTTCCATCCATAATCATTTTCTATCAATTACTTGTTAATCTGAATGGAAAGAGATCAATTTCTCTCGAGTGAGATATCGATTTTGAATCTTGTGAATAAAAAAATAAACGTTGGGAGAACTTTTCATTATAAGGTTAACTGTTGTTCAATTTTGAATGAGTAATGATAGAGGAGATGAAAACGGAAACATGCAAGGGGGTCAAATTAGTAATTGCACCACATGTATGAATCTTGCATAACCTGTCATCTCCCATTTCGTCCCCTCCATCATTACTCATTTTGAATTAGTTAAGATACAATGTAATTTTTAGATACGAAAAAAATTAGTATCAAAAAAATGAAAATTAATTTATCCAACAAAAACACGCACACATTGTAAAATCAGAACGCTGTCTGCCCAGATTGCAAATCAATTAACCATTGATAGCATTGTAGGTTTCCGTTTTTCAGATTATATATCAAGAGACATGTTTCGTTTATCAATGGTTAACTAAAAGTGCATTCTCTCCTTTTCTGTTCGTAAAATTTTTGCATGGCTGAGAAGACGGTAGTGATTGGTGGACCCGGCCCACCTACTAAGCATTTTGGGTCCATCAGCATAAAATATCTGCACCAACCAATAATGTCAGAATTCATACTTCAGTAATCGATCCCCATAAATTCGTCCGCAGAAAATCAGAAACAGATTTAGGTCATGTTGGGTGAAATTTTTAAGAATTTTTATTTTTTTATACTGTTATAAATAATAAATTTAAATTTTTATTAGAAAAAAAATTTAAAAATTATTTTTAAAAATAAATAAATAATATAAATTTAAAATTTTTTAAAATTTATTATTTAAAATGATTTAAAAAAATTAAAAAATATAAATTTTTTTTTAAAAAAATTTAATTTATAAAATATGAACTCCGTAAAAAAACCGAACCTCTTACGGGGCTTCACCAAACATACTCTTAAAGGGGAAATCTAAAAGGTTGCAAATCCATCGTCTTCCTCCCTCACTCCCTGGCTCCTGCCTTATCTCCTCCTCCCCTCCACAAATTTCGAAATTCCGGCCTAATCCCGGCGCCATGGGAGAAGAGCGAGCTATTCTGCATGTTAAAGCCATCCCGGGCATCAAACTCTTCGAAACCGCGCGCAATGCGCCTCTCTGGGAAAACGGGCGGCTCAGCGGTCGTTTCAGTGGCGGTGGCTGCCGGAGTGGTGACGCCGCTCATTTCGCGTGCGTTTCGTTGGTGGAGAAGAGTGAGCAGAAGGATTTCGGCCTCACGCAGGCTCAGCTCTTGAAGCACCCCTTGGCTGCTCTTCATTATGTGCCCAGAGATGCTGCCATTTTTGTAGCCGGCGCCGTGGCCGGAGCAGCTGCGAAGACCGTCACAGCTCCGCTTGACCGCATCAAGCTTCTGATGCAGGTGCTCTTTTGACTGTTTGGTTACTTTACAAAAATTGCAGCTACGACTACTGTAGACTGTTGGCCTGATGTTTAGATGCGGCATCGTTTGCAATTGCATTACTATTCTATTTGATTTCCGAGAAAATGTTGGGAATTGAGACGGTTTCCTTATGCTCAGAATTTTTCTTGCCGCAATTTGGTCCTTTTCTATTTATCTTTTAAGTTAGATCATTGCGATAATCTGTAGTCTAAGAGGATTCTGCGTCATTTTTATTATTGTTACATAGCTGCTTTCCTGAGTTTTGCTGGAATTCACCTGTAATGTGCTGCAAGGTCGATTGGAACTCTTATTCATGAATTTTCAGACTCATGGAGTGCGAGCTGGGCAAGAAAGCGTTAAAAAGGCTATTGGTTTCATTGAGGTGTGTTGTGTTTTGCGTTGCCTGGTTTCCACTATCCTTAGCTTAAGTTTTGTCCCTCCAATTTCTGCCAGCTACAATTTTGATGTTGTTGTTGTGTATTTGGAAATAAACTTCAGGCCATGGTATTAATTGGGAAGGAAGAAGGAATAAAGGGGTATTGGAAAGGCAACCTCCCTCAGGTTCATTGCAGTTTTCATCTATTGCAGTAATTTAGGTTATAATTCTCCTACATGATAGACTGATAGTGGTGATCCATTGAGTTTGCTCTTAATATAAATGTTTCAGGTGATAAGAATCATACCTTACAGTGCTGTCCAGCTCTTTGCTTATGAAACTCTCAAGGTAACAGTAGAATATCAGTGAGCAAATCTTAGCATAATACTATGTTTTCTTGGAGACAGCATTGTTCCAAGGAATTTAATTTGCTTTTGGAATTGGAATATCTAGAAACTCTTTAAAGGAAAGGATGGTCAGCTATCTATCATTGGAAGGCTTGCGGCAGGTGCTTGTGCTGGCATGGCATCTACTTTTGTAAGTGATTTAGTGAATGAGATTCATATCTTTTTAGTTTGTCAGGGTGCCACCTGTTTGGCTTCCTTTGTTCTCTCAGCTATATTATCATGCATTACTGAGGAAGAAAAAGAAAAATGCTTATGAATTATGGGGAGACAAATATTCTCTTTGGTTTCTCCACCCCTTTCTTTCTTTCAGTTATCCATTGCTAGTGGGCCTCTATATGGATGTGGGTGTTCAAATTTGGCTGTTCGTTTCTGTGTAGGTAACATATCCTTTAGATGTCCTTAGATTGCGCCTAGCTGTTGAACCTGGGTACCGAACAATGTCAGAGGTATGTTTAACTCAGTTGATCACTACCAATATAAATATGGCTAATTATAGCCTTATAGGTGGATGAACCTTAATGTATCTCTTCCAGGTTGCCTTAAACATGTTACGAGAGGAAGGAGTTGGATCCTTTTATTACGGTCTTGGGCCATCTCTTCTTGGAATAGCTCCATATATTGCAGTGAACTTTTGTATATTTGATTTGTGAGTCCACTGATATTGCTCTCAGCAATGTAAATGTCAAAGAACACAAAGTGAATCCTCAATATTTTAAGTACTTCATTTTTAACAGGGTGAAGAAGGCTTTGCCAGAGAAATATAGAGAGAAGACCCAAGTATCTTTATTAACAGCTGTGGCATCAGCTGCTATTGCCACTCTAACATGTTATCCTTTAGACACCGTGAGAAGACAAATGCAGCTGAAGGGTACACCTTACAAGTCAGTTTTGGATGCCATTCCAGGTATCTTGTTTGCACTGGCTATATTTTAAGTGTATATTGTGGGGACTGTTTGTGACATGTAGATTGGCTGCATTAACTAAATTTCAAGGGAATAATGTTTTAAAATCTAACCTTTAGAACTCCTTTAGAACAAAGTGATTACTTTGTTGGGAAAGACATTGATTGACATTGTGGTTCAGTTGCTAGCAGTTAACACAATAATAATCCAAATCTTTAATATTTTAAATAGAAATATCCTGTTGGCTATGAGAGCCATCAATTAATTAAATTGTGGAAAAAATTCTGGTTTGAGATCTAAATATTAGTTTGCTAACCATGATTTGTTATTTATGCAGGTATTATTAAACGGGATGGGGTTATTGGCTTGTATAGAGGTTTTGTTCCCAATGCGTTGAAAAACCTACCAAATAGCAGGTTCACATGCATTGCCATCTATCATTTTCCAAGTTTTTGATTTACATTTATTTACATTGGAGATTGCATGCCTTGCTGCGTTATTGCTAGACTATTATTTCAAACTTAGCCATGCCATACAAAATTTTCTAATTTCAAAGGTAATAGAGACATCTAGGATTATATATTGCAAATTTGGATATGCCACAAACTGGATTTATCCAACTGTGTCAGTGTTTGATTCTGGAGTTTTGTCTTCCTGTCATTACTAAGAGGTTTTCTATGTTTCTTGCATAAGCATAACTATGGTTTAGGTAGTTTCAATGATTTTTTCATACTCATGGGACCATCACATTACGGAAAGATCTCTACTTTGTATAACATGCAAATCACATGAATGTGATGGCCAAAAGGAACCTATATAGTGAGTGCTGATCAAGTATGAATGCATAGTTTTTTTTCTTTTATTGGAGCATGAATACATATAATCAAATCCACATCATCATGCTTATCTAGTTTACTGGACCCGAGTCCTGAGACATCACTCTTTCTAACTGCAGCATTAGGCTTACTACCTTCGACACAGTCAAGCGTGTAATTGCAGCAAGTGAGAAAGAGTTTCAGCAAATTGTGGAGGAAAATCACAAAGAAGAAACAGGACACCGGCATTAAACAATTATGATCCTGAAGTCATTATATTTAAACTATTCATCTCTGCCTATTTTTTCTCATTCTGGTTATTTTCCATCACAGCACCATGTGATTTGCAGGATTCACATTTTACCAAAATTATCCGTACAATATGTGAGAATCGTCAAGCTACCACAGGACACTTATTCTAGCATCCCCTTTGGTAGAGAAATGGCGCTATGGTTGCAGGTGCCGTTTCCATGTAGCATTCCAGTTCCGCCCATTTGTAGGTGGGGAATTCATAGTGCTTACTGCTTAGGAAACATTTTATATACGTAGACTCTCAAGCTTCCAATTGTTTGTTGTACGAGGGATGTACCATTGTTATTAAGTCTAAAATTTTTCCCAGTTAACTGGAATTCTTAAAGTTTTCTAAGTTCTAATGCACTTTTTATTGGTCTAAAGATTTTGCCCACTCATTCTCTTTACTCTTGACTCTTGAGACTAAAGATTTTTATTGGTCTGACGGTAAAATTGAGCATTTTTCGGTATGCTAGAAAACCTCCCAAGAACCCTAACAATGCTTCTCTCTGAAATGCTCTTTTCCTTCGATTGCCATGCTGGCAATACTACGCTCTGTATACTCGATCCAAATCCATCCGGTACACGCGATTTGCTATTTTAATTTAAAAAAATTATTATATAATTTAAATTAGGTTAAATTATACAACATTAATTATTAAATCAAATAAATTTAGTAGGATTTACTACTTATTTTTATTAAATAATAGATATTTTATTATTTAAATTATAAAATATAAGAGTCTTTAATTTCGGCCATAGAAACATCAATCATCTCTAATCAACAAAATAATTTTAGTCGTGAAGAACTCTATTATGTTAAATTGTTAATTGAAAAAGTTGATACTTGTTAATTATTTTCCCTCGGTGTAACGGCCTGCAACTTGCAAGCAAATGATAGCTTGTTACTTTGCAAAATGCAAATTTTTTCCGTAGTCAGCATATTTTATTAGTGGATGGCACATCGCTATCTTTAACTTTAATTTTCCTATTTTGCCAATTCCGTCACGCAGTTGGTGTTCTAAAACCCCTTGGAATATAATACTTTAATGGTAAATCCGCTCCTCCCCCTGGAACTATTGAATTGTGTCTTAGGGGAAAAAAAAAAAGAAACTTTTTTCCATTTTATTCAGATAAGTTTAAATTTAACATTTTACTATGTTAAAGTATCATTTCTTTTCATTTTCCATACCTCGGCCCAGGCTGAGGACTTTTTCTGAATAAGCACCGAGTAATGGTTAGATGAAATCATGCTTTCTTGTTACGTATCCTAAAATTCTTCGTCACATAAATATCATGTCAATAATATTCTAGTCAGCAATACCTAAGTATGCACGAACCTTACGTGTAATTAAGAAATTAAAATGTAATAAATTATTTTTTAATTATAAATAAGGGGACTATATCTACAAGTCTTAGAGTTAGAATATATATATTTTTTTATTTTAGTTGCACAATAAAAAAAATCATCTTTTATTATTTATCTTATTACATTTTTATATCATTTAATTTAAATTTAAAATTTTTTATTTTTAATAAAAAAAATCATTAATTTATTTAAATAATTGACTTAAAACTAAAGTATGGATGGCGTAGCATCCCTATGCCACACATAGAGGCACCAACTGCCGCTGCATCTGCCTCCTTTGGCAAACGTCGTTTGGCCGTGACGGTAGGTTTACCGTCATTGGACATTGAACGGTTGTATTTGGTTAAAAATTATTTTTTTAAAAAAATAATTAATTAAAATTTTATTACAAATAAAAAATATTATATAAAAAATTAAACCCCATATAAAATTTTTTTTGAGAATTTTCTTTTATAAAAGAAATATTTTAAAAAAATTTATAAATTATAAATTGTGTCAGTCACTTTTACCTTCTATTCACGAGGGTGGACGAGTGATACTCCTATTGGAGGTTGAATTTCAAGTCAAAACGGAGGATATTTTGTAATTTACCTAAAGCAGTTGATCTTCTTCAACCATCTTCTTCTGCGTTAGTCATAAAAAAACAAACTCTTCTGGCTTCACGCATTGCTTATAGTTTACGTGTGCTCCACACGAAGAGATCTCTCTCACACACACACTCTCTTTTCAATTTCCAAATTGTGGAACATTTTTTTTTATTGGAGAGAGAGGAAGAAAGGTTTTTAAGCCTCCAAGTGGAACTTGTTGTATTTTGGGTTTCTGGTTTTCCTTTAAAAAGGAAGGAAATTTCTCTTTCATTTTAACGTTTTCTGCAGTGAAGATGATTCCAAGAGGTGTCGTTTGAGGTGGGAGCAAGAGGGTGGTTAGGATTTAAGTGTTTCAGCTGTGATTGCTAGTGAATCAGTGTCTGACTTGCAAACAGAGAAGAGCGAAAATATGCGGAAATCCTTTAAGCACTCCCTTAAGGCTCTCGAAGCTGATATTCAGTTCGCCAATACCATGTAATTTCTTTCTCCCCCACTCTCTGTGTTCAATTTGTCTACAATTTTGTTCAATGATGGCTACCAATCGGAGGGCCATGGATAACTTTACATATGCTTTACACTTCCCTTTCTGTTCCTATCCCACACCCAAAATTTGTGGGTCCATTCCTGAATTTCCTGTCTTTTATGATTTTTCAACATACACATTGCTGTTTTCTGTGATGCAGGGCTACTGATTATCCTAGAGAATATGATGGTGCCTGCCTTCAGATGAGATTATCTTATGGTCCAGCTGCTCATTTTTTTCTTTACCTTGTTCGGTGGACTGGTTGCCACCTTGCTGGTGCCCTGGGATTGCTCAGAATTCTTATCTACAAGGTGCTTTGAGAATTGCTATGTGTTAATTCCTTTATCTTTATGGTCTTTAAACTTCCTTAAGGCTTCTGTTCTAACATTTAATTTAGATAATACCATGCCAATTGCATAATAACCTGTGCCTGCTTCATTCAGGTGTATGATGATGGAAAGACCACAATGTCAATCCATGAAAGAAAAGCTAGTTTGAAGCAATTCTATGGTAAGTAAAAGGGTGGATTTCCTTTTACGTTCAAGTTAAATGGAAACAACATGATTGATGTCATTTGCTTATTTTACTTCACAAAAATTTTACACCATTTAACAACCAACCTTCACCAAAAGATTTGTAACCTTTTATCCGTTTGGTCTTGATGGATAGGCGTGATATTTCCCTCATTATTGCAACTTCAAAGGGGAATCACTGATGTGGAAGAGAGGAAACAGAGAGAAGTTTGTGCTACAAAGTACAAGAAAATATATGACATGGATAGGGGAAAGCTCTCTGAAATTGATTTAGAGATGGAAGAAGAATGTGGTATTTGCATGGAGAACAACAGCAAGATCGTGTTGCCTAATTGCAGCCATTCGATGTGTGCAAAATGCTACCGGATTTGGTGAGTTGTTAATTGGTTTGATGTGCTTAGTTTACAACTATATCCAAGCAATCATAAAAATATGGCATTGACTTATGTTTATATGAACGTCATAATTCTCGCTTCTCCAAAGGTTAACCCAAAACAAAATTACTTATCCAGTTCTTTTCAAGCAGTTCACCTGCAATAATCTGTTGGAGACTAATCCTGCTAGTCACCTTTATCATCGATCTTTTTTGCCTCCTGATTTATTGGAAGGGCCTTGTGTGGTAAAGAGAAGATATATCTTTCTAAACTAATGTCTTTACATCTGCAACTGGTTCAGTTTCACATCACTATGCTTTTAGATATTTCTTCTTGATCATGCCAGGTCACTATGCTTTTAGATATTTTTTTTTAGGGCTAGTTGCTTTTGTGACACACTGGGGAAATTTTGAGGTGGCTCTTCATTTATGTGTCTAGATATTTGACATTGGGGATAATGTTATGTGTGTCGTATGGTTTTTGTAGGCGTGCGCGGTCTCAGTCATGCCCCTTCTGTAGAGATAGTCTCAAGAAAATTAGTTCAAGAGACCTTTGGACATATATCAGCAACAACGATGTTGTCGATTTGTCCACAATCTCAAGCGAGAATTTGAAGAGGTTCTTCATGTACATCGACAAGTTGCCTGTCATTGTTCCTGATCCAAATATCATTTCCTATGATCCACGACGACGATGATCAAAACTTCGATTTGGCTCCTAAAATATGTAGAGTACAGAAGACAGGGTTGATTGTATATAATTCATTCATGTTTGTCTCCTTAATGGTTCCAAATTTAGAAGATGTAAATAAATCATTAGTTCTTTTACATACAGAAATGTTTTTGCTCCTCCAGCATTCCCTTAGTCAGACACCAAGGCAAAGCAAATATAGTGATATTCCGATTATTAACTTCAATTTTCAAACTCTGTTGTGCCATTCTGAACCATGCCTCTCATGTGCGAGTTGGTTAAGAAGTTAAAAAGAGGGATTCTCCATTTTGCTAGTAAGAAAAGAGATATAAGGCAACAGCATCTAATGTCATACAAAAGCACAACATGTAAACTAGGACTGGACTATAAACATACAAAATGCGGTTACGGGTTATCTATGCCCTATTCGACCTATCTTATTGCCCAGTCATTTCAGTTAATCATCATCTTCATCCTCGTCTTCTTGATCTTCCTCCCCCTCATCTTCAGGTTGCTGTTGCTCTCCCTGCAAAGAATTAATCCCAGGTTAGAATTAAAAAGCCCAGGAAGTTTATGGCCAGACACTGTGACGTTGAGGACACAATGTGTCTCATGCCAGTGTTGCTGTTCAATGAAAGAAATCATGCTTAATGTCTAGAACTCTCCCAATGATGTCTCTTAATAAAACCCAACACATTTGACATTCAGTACTAAACGACACAAAAATGGAAACTACCTCTTCATTAGCCTCCTCTTCGTCATTCACTTCAGATTTTGACCTATCTGACCCCTCATCACCATCACCAGCACTCTCCTGCCAATTGCAACAGAGGAAAGTCAAGCGAGGAACAAATCAAATGGAAACACTTGTCAAACAAAGAATGGCTGATCCAGCAATTTATTTACCTGCCTCTTGTTATAAGCATTCATTTGCTTCTCATATTCAACCTTTCGTTTAGCAGCTTTGGCTTCATATGCAGCTTTTTCCTTCAAAACATTGTTGTGAGGGTAAAATGAGGTAATGACTTTCTTAAGGACAATCAACTCAAAATTAAATAAAGTCCTCTTTATCATAAGCAATCAATGTTTTTTGTGCAAGAACAAAATAAGTAGGAGAATCTGGTCTAATTCTTTAAGAGAAAACACACACGCACACACACAAAACCCAAAAGTTTTAAGAGTCATGGAACAAAGCCCCAAGAGGCTTGCATTCATAATTCATGAATATTTACACACACACACACACACACAACCCAAAAGTTTTAAGTGTCATGGAACCAAGCCCCAGGAGGCTTGCATTCATAATTCATGAATATTTAGGAAAAGGAGATGGGCAGAGAGTTTATAAGCTTCCCTTTCCTCTGGAAAAACTGGAAAGTTTAGATGGACATCATCCATTCACAAAGCATCTTAGGATTTATAGAATAAATATATATGTTCAAGTGCTTACATCTTCAGACATAGATTTCCACTTCTCCCCTGCAGCTTTGCCAACCTTCAAACACAGCATTCAAACAAACATAAGCAGTGCTGACTGTCTAAAAACATAGTTAAGTTCAATCATATAAAATATTGTTGAGCTTACAGCAGACACAGCCTTCACATTGGGGTGTTCTTTCTTGAAAGTGCTTCTAAATTCCTCACTGTAAGACAAACATAATATTTTTAATCAATTGAAATACTTGAATTAAACCACAAGAACCAAGTTATCTCTACTTGCCAAAATGACAGTGAAAGATACATACAGAAACACAAAGAAAGCACTGGGAGGCCTCTTTGGTTTGTTTGGGTCTTTTTGGGCCTTCTTCTCCTTCTTTGCTTTTGGCTGGCTGCTTTTATCAACAGCTGCCTTCCTCTTTCCAACCTTTCTGAAAAGAATAGAGATAGACGTGATCCATCACTATACTATTCCTGTAATATATTCGCTGTATCGAACTAACATGGGTTATAAACATCAGAAACCAATAGAATTTCATTGATGCAGCAATCGCCAGGAAACTAACACGCAGGAGACAAAATATCATATCAAGGAACAAAGCCTTACAATCTATCAACAATATAAGAACTTATAACAAAAAACAGCAACAACTGACCGATCATCAGCAGGCTTCAATGCATCTTTTGTGTTCTTGGCCGCACCCTTACCCTTAGCTCTAGCTCCTGTCATGGTCGCTGTACAAACAAGGGTTTACCATGTTAAATACAAGACTTCTTCCTAAATAACCATCCACACCCCAACTTTTGCAGCCAAAACAGAGTTCTGAGTTAAAATCATGCTATAGGAAGCCTAAATTAACATACAATTCTGAACCACATGCTCACAGGTAAGGGATTTGTGGCCAATCTTGGCCAACTGAGCTCCAAAATTCATAGTAAATATTAATAATTAAACAAAATTCATTTTAAAAAATAATTTTCAAATATTACACCAATATCTAACCAAACAAGCTCCATAGATAACACACACTCCAAAGAAAATTCAAGTACAAAATACTATCCAAAATCAGAGTGATCTTATTCAACAAAATTCATAGTTATTTTTGTCAAAAAAAATCGTTAATAGCGTATAATACAGACAAAATATTTAATATATTCATCCACAGATGCAAATGGAACAGAGAATCGAAAACAAAGACGGAGTTGTGATTTTCTCAACCTCTTATTCACCAAAAACACAAAAACAATACTCTAATTCTTGATTCTTAGGAAGAAACTAAGCTTCAAACACCAAAATAAAAGCAAAAAGAAAAAGGAAAACCAACATAATCCTACTTCACTGTTTAAACTATAAACAGAACATAGCTAACCAAAAACAATCTCAAAAAAATCAAACAGAAACAAGAAGGAAAGGAAAACAGATCTTGAAAATGAAGTTACCTTTTCAGGAAAACAAGAGAGGCGGTGATTGGCTTGCGAGAAAATGCGCTGAGAAAATCGCTGCGGGAAACAGAGAATCGCCTTGGAGAGGGAATAAGAAAAAGGAACAAGGTGAAGCTACCAGCGAAGCGTAAGGACAGTGAAATCGGTACAAGTGACCGGACCAGCCTGTAAACGTGGGGCGCTTGAGGCCGCAGGAGAGAGGGAGATTTTTACCGGCTACAGCCGGTTTGATATATTCGAGAATGCTTTATTTGTTATTTTAATTAATTTTTTTTAGGGGGATTTGATCAGGATTCCCCCCAATCAATAGCGTTTTAGCGGTGGGGATGATTTTGCCGCCAAATTATCTCATACAGGCGGTGACAAAAAGCAGATATCTTGTGCCACATTCGATGGGTGACACGTGTTTCCTTTTTAAAAGTTGATGGAATGACCGTTGATCGTTTAAAATTTGTCTTTTAGCGAGTCTTCCAGACTTTGGGTTTTATTGGGCCTGCTAAAAGTGTCCGGATTGGGCTGATGTTAAGTTAATTATAAATATAATATGAGAATCCTGTGTTACAGTCCGGACTGTACCGGACTGTAACACACCTTTTTGATATAATATAATATATATTATGTAAAATTATAAGTTTATATTCATAAAGTTTTCTTAAACAATAGCTACATATATATTATAGATAGATATCTGAATAAAAATAGAATTTTTTTTAATTTATATTCTTAGAGTATAAATTAAAAGCGTAATAAATATATTTTTTATTATAAATTTATTTTAAAAAATAGGATTTGTTTAACATGTGTAAGACATACGTTAAAATTCATTAATTATAGTATTTTTAATTAATTTTATATAAATTTTTATATTAAAATTATTTATTTTTACACATTTTGAATATAAATATTATATTGAAATAGTGTTTATCCGTCTTACCTTTTAAAAATTAAAAGAAATATTATCTTAAAACTATATCATTTTAATAAACACTTATTGAAAAGATTAAAATATCATATTTACAAAGTATGAATTAAAGTGTTTTTTGTACTTTCCTATAATTTTTTTATTAAAATGATGTAGTTTTTCATAATTTTTTTCATAATTTTTTAGAGGTAAAATAGACATGCACTAACTACATATTATATTATATTTTGTTTTTACATTTTATATTTTGTTTTATCTAAATAGTATATGAAATCTTGTACAATATTATTTATAAATAATATAATTAATAAAATTTAATCTATAGGTATATATTAAAAATTTTTAAAGACATACAAATTAATATTTAATTTATCAATCCTTTAAGTTATATATACTTTTTTAGCATAGGGGAATTATAAGGAATGAAGAATTTTTTCAAAGCATTGATGAGGGTGAAAATTTTAATCAATTAAATTCAAACACTGAGGATTATAAATGAACCATTGGCCCAAAGGATTCATTCCCTTATTACCCAGAAGATTAATATCCCTTTTTAGATTATATATATATTTATATAGAAAAACGATATACATTATAAAAATTATATTAATTTATAAAAATAACTATTTATAAAATAATACACTTAAGTCTTCGGGTCTAGTGACGTCAGGTCGCGTATAAGTGCATTCCTCCACCCTAAGATAACGGTTCGAATTCAGTTTACTGTGAATTTGTTTGTAAAAAAAATTATTTATAAAATAATATATTATTTCATGCGTTTAAAATAACACCTCACAAACCAAGAATCTCATTTTCGGAAAATATCATTTTCGGATTTTAAGTAACAATATCAGCCACAAAAAAGAAAAAAAAAATCATACAAAAACGACATGCAGTTCCTGTTCCTAACCGACTGCCATCAAAGCAGCATAACATCAAATTTTAAGGGTCCACAATGGGATAAGGCTGGGATAAGGTGGATGCTTTCTGATTCGTCAGATAGATACGCTCCTTGATCCAACGGCTGCTGACGATTTACGTGGATAGATTACCCAAACCTTGATAAAAACACTTCCCTTACCATAACGCCACCAGAAGAAAACTTCCTTCTTCCCTCAGTCGCTCCACCTCCTCCGACGTTTTATAGCCGCCGTGACTTAGCTTTCATCCGACGATGGCCGCCGCCACTTCAGCCGCTGCATCAGCCTTCATCGGCGCACGCCTACCGAATGTCCATTCGAGCTCGGGCAGGTTCCAGGCAAGGTTTGGGCTGGGCGCAAAAAGGGCCAAGCCCAAGAAGGTGTCAAGGCCCAGCTCTGATCGTCCACTATGGTTCCCCGGAGCTGAAGCACCCTACTGGCTAGACGGGAGCTTGGTGGGTGATTACGGATTCGACCCGTTCGGGTTGGGGAAACCTGCGGAGTACTTGCAGTTTGAGCTGGATTCGTTGGATCAGAACCTGGCGAAGAATGTTGCCGGTGATATAATTGGGACCAGGACTGAGAGCTCCGATGTTAGAGCGACGCCGTTCCAGCCATACAATGAGGTGTTTGGGCTGCAGAGGTTCCGTGAGTGCGAGCTGATTCACGGGCGGTGGGCTATGTTGGCTACTCTGGGGGCCCTTGCCGTTGAGTGGCTCACCGGCGTTACCTGGCAAGATGCCGGCAAGGTATGTTGTTTTGGTTTATTTCCTTGGGAAAATCCTATTCAGGGTACTAATTAAGCCAATTGATGAATCTAAATCTAAGACTAACCATATGTCCACTGTTAACTTTTCAGGTGGAGCTCGTGGAAGGATCATCGTACCTTGGGCAACCTCTTCCATTCTCGATATCTACCTTGATCTGGATCGAGGTATTGCTGATCGGATACATTGAGTTCCAGCGAAACGCAGAGCTTGACCCTGAGAAGAGGCTGTACCCCGGAGGAAGCTACTTCGATCCGCTTGGATTGGCCTCTGACCCAGAGAAGAAAGCAAGGCTTCAATTGGCGGAGATCAAGCACGCTCGTCTCGCCATGGTTGCTTTCTTTGGCTTTGCCGTCCAGGCTGCCGCCACCGGCAAAGGCCCGCTCAACAACTGGGCTACCCACTTGAGCGACCCACTCCACACCACCATCATTGACACCTTCACTCGCTCCTCTTAGACAAATGGGGAAAAAATGGGGAAAAATTAATCCTTTTGTGCCTTTAATTGATTTTGCCTGGACTGGACTGTAGTAGTGGTATTTTTAATTTTGAGCTGTAAAATTAATGGCGTTAAGACTGTTTAACTAGAATGGTAATTATAGCCAGTTGCTTGTGCATGCTTTGCACGGGTTATTTTGCATTTTGTCTGTAAATAGAGTCAATATTTATATTGGATCAAGCATTTATGTTTCCATAGTTTATTTTTCCTACTATTTAACATATTGAATAATAACCTAATTTTTATATGATAATAAAACATTAAAAAGTCATAGTAATAATATAACAAATTCAAAAGTAGCCTGAGATTTTAAAGTTATTTAGCAAAACTTTTTTTAGAGTTACTTTTTAGTAAAAATTTCAAAATCTTTTTCTTTCGAATCAATTTGCAAGTTGCAACTGTAAACATAAGAAATAAAGATTGTGAAATTTTTGTTAAAAAAATAACTCTAGGAAAAGTTTTGTCCAATGGCCTCCAAATCTTAGGCTACTTCCAAACCAAGAATCTTTTTAATTCTTCATAAAAAGAAAATCCTTTTAATTCATTCATACTCCAATGGTAAATGAAAAAAGCTTTAGCAACTCAAAAACGGGAGGGGTCAGTCTGCGCATTCTTTTTATGTATAGGGCCGATTTGCAACCGTTCAAAAAGTTGAGGGGAACGATAAATCACTCGGGTAATGGTTGGACTGAGATCTAAATCCAAACATTACGGTGCCGACATGGACCCTAGTTCCCCTCAGCCCGGCACAGGAATGCACTGCCTGATGGGCCAGCTGACTCAATTAGTTAAGTGAGTCCCGTTTGAATTTTATTTTTAAAAAGTTTTTCATTTGTGTTTTTAGAGTATATATTGAATATATAATTATTATATTTTATGTAATTATTATTTTTTATTATTAATTTATGTAAAAAAATTAATTTAAAATTTATTAATTATCTAATTAAATTATTTTATATGATATTACTATTAAAAATAAAGTTTAATTTTGTAATTTTTTATATATATTAATGATAAAAAAATATAATAAATACATTATTAACTTGTATTATAAATTAGAAAGATCCTTTTACTTATAGCAATTTTTTGTTTTATGTGTAAAAATTTAACAACCAAAATTTGCTTTGAATATGGGAATTGAAGTTTTGAACAAGAGTTCTTGCAGTATTTCATTCCATTGTTGCAATTATGCTTCACACATGAATATTTCTTTACAGTTTAAAGTTGTTTATATTCAAATCTTGATTAAAAATCAAATTATCGTTAGATGTAAAATAGATAATTTTATCATGAATGAATAAAAAAGAAATGAAAATGATAAAGAGGCAAAATAATCGTTTTATATGACATGATTTTTAACTACTGAAAAAACAAATAAAAAAAACCAAATGTGTAACAAAAAAAAAATCGTTAGTAAAAGGGGGAATTTTTGACGGAATATTCTATATATTTCTTTTATTTTTTTAATATTGATTGCACGATAGATAATTTTTTTTTATTTTTTATCTTACTCTATTCATATATATTATGTGATTCAAGTTCAAAAATTTTTACTTTTAATAAAATAAAATTATTATTTAATTATTTAATTAGTAAGTTGACGAATATACTATATATTTCTAAACACTAGTAAATGGAAAAAATTCAGAATTGAAAAGCCATTTGGCGCACTAAATGTGGGAAACAACAACATAAATACAGAGATGTGAACACCATAGGCTCAAATGTCGCCACTGGATTTGCCTTTCTGCTTTCTCTGTATTTGCTCTTCTGGTACGCACCAATTCTGTCTCCTCCTCATCTCCTCCCTGCCTTCTCCGTTTTCTGTCTTCTCCGATTTCTTTCTCTGCCCTTTTTCTTCTCTGTGTTTTCCGATTTTGTTATCTAATTTAGATACAGAGCTTTTGGTGTTCCTTTTTTTTAAAATTTTTTTTTTTTTTAAGGAGAGATAAACTAAGGTTGAGCGTGCTCGTAAGTAGGTAGCTAGATCGCTCGTCTGGTTCGCGAGGAAAATGGGAAGGTTGTTTCAGATCTACCTTGCAGGGAGCGTGTATAGCTGCAAGCACTGCCATACTCATCTCGCCGTCCTCGATGACATAATCTCCAAGGTTCGTTCTCTTTTTGCTTATTAATTTTCATTCGCTAAAATGTTAACATGGATCCATTGATCTTTCCTTATTTTATTTGTTCTTGGCATATTTTGGATGAATCTTGAAGAAATTAGAGCAAAATGAGAGTGAGAGGGGGTGTTCTGGAGAATGGAATGGTAGATCATTTTTTTTTCTTATTATTTTTGTTAAAATTTGTAAGGCACATTGTGTGTTGAAGAGATATGGTTCAAATTATATCGTGATTTTCATATGTCAATATACAAGGGTGTTCATTAGGCCTAGCATTCGAGTTATCGGTTATGACTTCTCATGAGTTCTTAAATTCTTAGTTGGCCAGTTAGATAGGGTTTAGTTTATTTTAAGGCTCACTTTGTCTGATTTTTTGCTTAGGAGTAGTATGATTTTGTGTTTCATGACCACATCACAAATAGGATGGCGCAACTTGTGCCTCTCTTTTCTAAAACGAGTGTAGGTGTGGTATAAGAGATGGGGGAAGAATGTGAATTAGCAGACATTTCTTTTATTTCAATGATTGGTGTTCTTATTTATGTCTTTAAAACAAATATGCTTTTGAGATCCTCTGTATGAAAACTGGTTTGATTGATGGAATGCAGATCTTTTAACATCCTTTCTTTGCATGTGCTTCAGTCATTCCTCTGCAGGCATGGAAAGGCTTATCTCTTTGATAAAGTGTGAGTATCTGGTTTTATTGATTTTCATATATCTAACTTTTTGCTATGTATGGTATTTGGCATTTGACTAAATGCACATGCAGTTGTTCTGGAGTGTTATATCTGTCCTTCTACTAGTTGAATGAAAAACGTTTCATACTTTCATTCCTATTTCTGGTTTTCATTTTGAAAGGGGTGGATCAGATTATGGACCATAGACTTACCTTTTGCCTTGTTAAATTAGAGAAGAGAAGGGCATCCATTGCTTGCAAGATTGAATTTTTCTCTTTTGGGGTACAATTATTAGGATCAATTTCTCTAGAAGGCCTGGGTTGTACATGACAACCTGGTTAAATTAGCGCACAGAAACTTCACATAGTAGTGTGGTAGGCGAAATTTGATTTCTTGTTCTTCTTTTTTTTCTTTAATCCTAAGAAGTACAGGTGACATCTGCTTGTTTCTGATAAAAAATTGCAAAGAAGTTGACAAGCTGAATTAGTTAACAAACAAAACAGCTGTTTATCTATCTGTGAAGACTATATTATTGTCACAGCTTCATGCCTCAAGCCGTAGTATCTACGTTTCCTTTCATACCTCATTGCTTCTCCATATCTAAATTGCGTGGCAGGTCTTGTAGTTTGTACAAGAATGACATGTTATATAAGCAAATCCTGAGTGACTGCACCTTACCATACAATTGAAAGCTTGAACTACAAAAAACATCAAATGTATGTCTTTTCCCTTTTTTTTTCAGCCTGCCTTTGCCCTAATTCCCGAATGTTTTTCAAGTAACCTTGCCATGGCAATTTGTTATGTATTCTTCTTCCAAGCAGCCTCAGTTGCTTTTTTTGGCACGCTTATGTGTTTATGAATGTGTAATGTGTCTTGGATTAATGAATGGTCTTACTAACCTTTTGTTTTCACAATGTATTGACAGTGTGAATATCACATTAGGCGAGAAAGAGGATCGAATGATGATGACGGGAGTGCACACTGTTGTTGACATTTTCTGCGTTGGGTGTGGCTCAATTGTGGGTTGGAAATATGTAGGTCCTAAAAACATGTGAATCTACTTTTTGTTTTTTAACCAAATCAACTGTTCCTAGATAGAAACTCTCCCTATGTTTTCTAATCCTTTGAGTGATTGTAGGAAGCCGCACATGAGAAGGGCCAAAAGTACAAAGAAGGAAAATTCATCCTTGAAAGGTGGCATACTACTGTTTCTGTTGCTAGTATGTTTGATATTTCGATCAATGTTTATGGATATGGATTTATATTTTGGTGCAGGTTTAAGGTGTTGGGTCCTGATGGAAGCAATTACTTGATCACTCAGGAAGCTCAATTTGTTGGAAGTGATGCTGATGATGCTTGATTACCGTATTCATTTTGGATCTTGGCAATAAATTCCTTATTTGAACTGCATATACCTGGCGTCTTGTGTTCTTGTTAGACCCTGCTATGCTATTACATTTAACCTCTTGGTTTAGGTTATCCATTTTTGGATTGTGGCCTGAAGCAGGCGAGGAACTTCTGAGGAGTTCATCTTAATCATATCAATGATGTTGGGCTTACCCGACAAAGCAGAGGCTGGTCTCAGTCCATAACAAATCGGGCCTGTCTACTAAATGGATCCGAGTAACCTGAAAATCAATGGTTCAAAACCAAATCCATATATGAAAAAGAAAAAAAAAAGTGTTTTGTAATGTGAATTATAAAGTTTGAACAGTAAAGTCTAAATCATTAGATAATTGAGGATATTTTTTTAATGATTTGTTAATTTGAGTTAAAAGAATTCAGTTTTTTTTAAGTGAAATCTTAAACTCAAGTTTTATAAATGTAGAAATAGATATTGAAAGAGTTTTTTTATTTTTATTTTTTATTATGGAGTTTGATTTAAGTAGATTTTGAATTAGTTAAAATTTAATATGACCTCTGAATGGTAAAGGGTTAGTACAAAAATAAAAAATAGGGACCTTTTGATAATAGATGAGGATTTCTTTATTATTGTTTTAAAATATAGTACAATCTTATATTGAGAATCAACTATGAACTAACTAATTACTCTTGTATCACCATTGAGGATCAACCATGAACTAACTAATTGCTCACGTATGTGCATCCGAACACTTGGATTGTAAAATAAATAACTAATAATTTGTGTAAGATTTACTCATTAAAAAATATACAAAATTATCTTTAGAGTTCGTTTAGCTTGTATTATAATAGCATAGATTAATATGTAATAAATATATATTTTTTAATTATTTCATATAAAAAATATAAAAATTAATTTTTATTTGAATACTATTGTTATGTGTACATTTTTAATTGATTAATTAATTAAAATAAAGTTAATATTTATTTGTTTATATAAGTTAAGTATAAAAAATACATACTATATACATGTTTAATTTGTATATTTAGTCAACGACTTAAATAATTTAGTAGTTATTTTATTCCACTGAAAGTAAAAAATCTTGAGTTGGAATCATATGGTATGCAGATAAAGTGAAATAAAAAATGAGAGATGATTATCTTTTATTATACAAAATATATATATTTAAAAGCACATATTATAAAACCGTTACCTTAATAATATGTGCTAGATTATGTGAGATTCGGAAGTGACGGGCACAGGAGCTCTATCCATGTGCAACCCCCGCGAGAGGAAGTTTCTCTTTACCTATTTTTGAACGAAAGATACGACTATGGGCCCTGGATGATACGAGTGAAGATATTGCATTTGAATGTCAAGAAAAACATTCAAGTGACAAACATTTCGCTGCAAAGTTATGGATGGCTCCAAAAATGCAAGGCAACATCAGAGTCACTGCTGCTCTTTAATAGCGGCTCAAATAAAGGCTTTATAGCCGTAGGTGAGAACATCCAAATCCATAGGCTCCCCATTTCATTGTCAACACATTGTTCATGCATGTTACTAGTTGGTATGTTTTATGCATAATCATTAAAATATATATTGTATAATTTAAATTGTATTGTATTATACAACTTAAACTACAAAATGAGAAGGAAGCCAATTACTATTAAATATTACAAAATGGGACAATTTTATTATTATTATTATTCTGATATTTACCGTTAAGATATTTTGGAGTTAATTTTTATATATATCAAAAGTAATTTTTTTCAAATAATTTTAAAAACACATCTTCATATCAATTTAATATATTTAAATAAATTAATTTCTTTAATAACGGCGCAAGTAATGGCTTTATAGCCGTAGGTGAGAACATCATAATACAAAGGCTTCCCATTTTATTCTCAGCACATTGTTCACGTATGTTACTAGTTGTTCCATCAAAAAGAAATATGTGTGTCACTAGTTGGTATGTTTTGTGCATAATCATTAAAAAAAATGTGTAATTTAAATTATATTAAGTTGTCCAATTTAAACTTCAGGATAGAAAGTAAGTTTTTTGATATTAAATATTACAAAGCATGGCAATTTTATTTATTTTTTTATTATTTATTATTAGAGTGTTTATAAGTTAACTTTTGCACATTTTTTTTTGTTGAGAAATTTTAAGGATCCACTTTTTATAACCTTTAAGTGTCAATCCCAATACTTAAATTTTAAACTAGATTATAGGATAAATGAATTTAATATTAAGTTTCAAAGCACCCTTATCATATTTTCCACAAACCATTATTCACGGATGTCACCAATTGATATTTAAGCTGTTGAAGGTGTTTAGATTAAAAGTTCAAATACAACATATAATAAATGATTAATAAAGGTAGGTCTAATATGTACTTTAAATGTATAAATTAAAAATATGATTATTATATTTTTTTAATATTAATTATTATTAAAAAATAAAAAAATTATTATTGATTTTTTATTATTATCATATAAATTATTTTAATTAAATAGTTATTTAAATAAATATTAATTTTTATTTTTTTAATAATAATTACATCTTTAACCCGTTTCCTTCAAATATAGATTATAAAATTTAATTAATAATTGATAATAATAATTATTTATTAATTAAATTAATTTAAATCATTAATTTAAATCTATTTTTACCAAACATCTTGACTACAAGTGTGGTGTGGTGCGAACTTTCCCAACAGTTTTTCATTTGAAAATTTAATTTTAGAAAACTGTAAGAGTAAATTGACTGATCTGACAGGCTGAGCTTTAGTCAGACTAAGGTCACCGAATCCAAGCCACACGATTAACGAGATTTCCAATGTGATGCAGTTGCATGTCGTTCGATTGACTTGCTCGGTCCAATCAAGGCCGTTGGTTGAAGATCAAACGCCTATAGAAATCCAACGGCTAACATTTAAAATCTCGGCGTCCTGCGGAACCTCTAATATGTTTCGAACTGGAATTCAACCTCAGGAAGTTAGAGCAGTGCTATGGGCACACGCCGCCTGCACTCTCCCGCCAACACTCCCCCTTTCATTGGGCCACGTAAGGTTGTTTAAGCTCTGAGGTGCAACCTCTTGCCTTCAACATCCCGTAACGAGATTTTTTGCATGCTCAAAATAAAAATAACATTTTTAAAAAAAATAAAAGTGATGTGATTTTTGACTTTATCTTTTTTTACCAAAAACCACTGTAGTCGTTTTTTTTTTTTATGTTAACCTTTTGATGTTTATAAATTATATTAAATTTTGATTAATTTAAAATCGAACTGAATCAAATTTTATATAAAATTTTTTTTTCAACATTTATTTTTTTATTAAAATTAACAGACTGTTGATCGTCCCTCCTTAACAGGCAAACTTATACTGATCTTTTATTGTAAAGTACAAAAAAAAAAAAATATTAGCCTTTAGGAGGAGGGATATATATATATATATTTTTTTAAAAAAAAAGCAAATTAGTAGTGTTCATCAAACCGTTAATGGCATTTTAGTTATTTTTCCGATGCTTCGGGTTATTTCCTACTAACAGCAACAACAGCACCGTATGTTTGAAATTCCTGCATTTGGTTCTTCCTCTTCTTCTTCTTCTTCTTCTTCTTCCCGCAGTTTTAAAAATCCTGACTTCCTGAGAGCTAACAGTTCCAGAGCAGAGCAGGTGGTGGCATCGCCTTTCTCTAAGGAATCAAAACTACCTGAATCCATCCAGGTTCCCTCTCTGTTCTGACCTCAACCATCTACTTCTCTGCTTGATTAATTTAGCAATTTCCCTGTTTGACCTCATTTTTTAATCATTTTTCGCATTTACAAGAAGAAAAAAAAAATTCTAAGAATTTGGTAATCTCTCTGTGTGTATTCAGTTTTGGAGGTTAATAATGGTGATGAAGGAAAGGGATGATGAGCTAGCGTTGTTCCTGGAAATGCGAAGGCGCGAGAAGGAGAAGAACAATCAGCTTTTCCTGCTTCAGAACTCCGATGATCTCGATACTTCTTTAGGTCAAACTGCGGACTTCGTTTTTCTTCCCTTTTTTCTTTTTTTGGTGTTTTCAGCTAAGAAGTTTTAGGTGATATACTGATTAGTGTTGGATTCATGCAGGATCCAACGGCGGGGGTTCTTCGGTGTCGAAGGTTGCGTCGTCTATGCCGGTACGGAAGACTGCTGCGGATAATTTCTTGAATTCGGAGAATGACAAGTCTGATTACGATTGGTATTTGCTTAGGATTCTCTGTTGTTTTTTTTTTTTTTTTCTCGTGTTCTGAAGTTAGCGATGATCTCGATTTGAAGTTATGATCTTTGATTTATTCGTGCAAGAAATTTGTGCTGAATTATTAGGGCATTTGAGATATAAATCTAGAAACTTCTTAATTTGTGGTAAATTTTGTTAATTGAAAATCTATGGTTACAATACAAAAACATGATCTTTGAAGGTTGATTTCTTTTTTCCCTATCTGACCCTTTGTAAAAGTTTAGAAGCAATCATTTTTCTAATTTAAGAGAAGCATCTGAATCTGTTGAACAGTACTCACTTTTGATGAACTTTACTTTTGGCTAATGGCTCATGTGAGCTCATGCCCCTTATCACTTTCTTTCCTTTTTATTCTTCATTACTGGGATAGTTTCTTAAATTTCCTCTGGAAGTTAATAATTTCAATTGAATTGTCAGATAAATATGGTTAATATATAGGAAAGTATTTGATGCTCTAGCAACTCACCAAAAACAGCTCAGTTGTTATATGTGAATAGATGCAAGTGGTGTTGATTTGATCTAGTAAAGATTTGATTCATGAGCTCTCAACTGATGGGAAATATGTTCTGAATTCAGGCTTCTTACTCCACCTGGAACGCCACTCTTTCCTTCTCTGGAGAAGGATGCACAGAAAACTCTAATGAGCCAGAATGCCCGTCCAACTGTGCTCAAATCAAGGGTAAGGAGTCTGGTATGATTTCAATTGTTGATGCTTTCAAGCCTTTCTATTTGGTTCAATCAGCCTGAGCTGTGCGCTGTGCTACCATTCACTTGTACAAATATTGGTTCCAGACATCTCAAACTAGGTCCTAGGAGCAGCAAATCCCTTTGTTTTGAATGTATAGTTTTGAGCTTATATGTATGGTTATGAAAATTTGCTAAACTTTTTTCCTATGTTGTTGTTAGAGATATTCTAGTTTGGTTGTTAATGTCACATATTGCAAATTTTTTTTGCTTTGGCATTGCAGCTGGAAAACCTCCCAGAGGAACCTGCTCCAAGAAATAAACTAGCAGTGAAACATCCAACTTTGCCAACTGGTCAGAACACTTCAAGTACCAGTGGCAGGAGCACCAGTAATAGAAGGCCATCATTATCTGGGGGGCCAAAATCTTCCACTAGACCTTCAACACCAACCAGCAGGCCCACTTTGCCTACAGTAACCAAACCATCAAGATCATCCACACCTACTTCACGAACCACTTTGCCTTCCACAAAACCTGCTGCTTCTGCTAGATCCTCAACTCCAACAAGATCCACTGCACGTTCATCAACACCGCCTGCAAGGTTGTCTATTCCAACTTCCAAGTCAACATCAAGATCAGCTACACCAACACGCCGACCAGCTATTTCATCTGGTGCACCTAGTGCGGCTGCACCTCTTGGTCAATCTTCTTTGACAAAGTCAGGTCCCACTCCATTGAAAAATCCTGTACCATCACGAGGTAATTCTCCAACAGTCAGGTCTAGGCCTTGGAAACCTTCTGAGATGCCAGGATTTTCACTTGACACACCACCAAATTTGAGGACATCATTGCCTGAAAGGCCAGCTTCAGCCTCCCGGGGTAGGCCAGGAGCACCTAGTGTTAGATCATCTTCTGTTGAGGCTAGCTCTAATGGAAGACCAAGAAGACAATCCTGCTCACCTTCTAGGTCTCGGACGTCAAGTGGTAGTGCCCATGGTAATGGTAGTTTCGTTCGTCCTGGACATAAAGTGGATTCTAATTGCAGTGATAACGAGGGCCCAGTAGTAATTGGAACGAAAATGGTTGAGAGGGTGGTAAACATGAGGAAATTGGCACCCCCAAAGCATGATTATGATCTTTCTAACCACAAGAATCCAACTGGAAAGTTGTCTTCTTCCCTTGATAGCTCAGGCTTCGGGAGAACACTGTCAAAGAAGTCTCTAGATATGGCCTTGAGACATATGGTAAGTATCTATTTCCTTATATCACTACATTCTTGAAGCTTAATAGCCAGCTTGAGATCAACTGGATGTGCATAATAGTTAGGTAATCCATCTCTAGTGACCTTGATTATATGTGCTCGGCATGCTGTGCTAATTTGAACTTTTTAATAACTCGTAATTCTTTTCCTGCTTGGGGTTTAGTTTGCATTGACATATATGAGTCTTGTGATGCAGGATATCAGAAGGAGCATTTCAGGTAATCAACGTCCACTTATGACAAATGTTCCAGCCTCCTCGATTTATAGTGTGAGATCAGGATCCTCAAAGAGCAGGTCTATTAGTGTTTCAGATTCTCCTCTCGCCACAAGCAGCATTAGCTCAGAGCCAAGTGTGAACAATAATTCCATTTCTTTGGATGGTTGTGAAATGGAAGGCCATGGTTTTAGTAGTGAGAGAGGAAACTCCTCCCCTGCTAGACAGCATGCTAGCTGATCAAAAAGACTACCATCCAAAAAAGGACTTTGGTTCTACACCTACTCATAAGTGGAACATCATCCAGCATGATTAAGAAACAACCCATTTCATGAAGAAGCTGGAAAATGGACATGTCCTGTCTGTAAACTGCTACTGCTTGTCAGTGATCCTTAATTATATTAGGATTAAAACCAGCTAAATTTTGATGTCACCCTTTTTCAAAAAGGTTGAACCTTCATTTTGGTCCCTCAATTATTGTACAGACAGTTGATTTAGTCCCTCAACTTGAAAAATCCTTGATTTGGTCCTTACTATTTACCATTTTAACCGATTTGGTCCTTTCATTAAAATTTTGCCTACGTGTTCCATTAACTAACAAAATGTGATGGCACTTGGGCCTTCCGGCCCAGTGGCGTCGGGCCCAGTGGCATCAGGCCACGTATAAGTGTATTTCTTCACCCTCAGGGTAACGGTTCGAATTTGATCCTTTGCAAATTTGTTCAAAAAAAAAAAAAACCTAATAGGATGTGATGATATGTCAAAATATTACATCCACGTGTGAAGACATCATGGCAAAAAAAATTATGATTTGACAATAAAAACTTAAAAAATTCTATTTTTTACATCTTGTCTCCCTTTCTCCTT
>BPVZ01000024.1:1917805-1937920 GCA_020521535.1 Rubroshorea leprosula | reverse complement strand
CTACGGTTGAAGGGGGGGAGTACCAACAAATGCATGGACAGCGATGAAAGTGGATGGGTCACCATCACTACGAAATGCCGACGCAGAGCATTGTGTCATGTTACCAGAAGAAAAGGGCAGCAGACACCATAAGATACCACAATTTCAATCTTTTCGTCATAAACGTCAAACTCATAATCATGCAAGGGCGACGGATTTCTTCCTCTCTTCTTTTCTCTCAAAGATTTATGGTTTTATAGAAAGGGGGATTGCTTTTGCATGGTGCTGGTGATATCAAACCTTTTGTCCGCTAGGGAGTTGGGAAACCCTAGTCGCGGAGCAAAAAAGTCCATTAAGAGGCACCAACTCCCATCTTTAAAGTGCGCAAGAGGCTGCACTAGCCGTCCTGTGTTCCCTTCCATATGGTAATCAACCAACCTTGTCCCTTTCACTCCTTTCTTTTTGTTAAAACATCTTTCTTTTTCTTCTTTTCCTATCTATCGATTCCTTGCGCTAAATTTTCCACCCCCCATCTCCCATTTTTATTTTTGTTGATGATAAATGGGTCTTTTTTTTTTTCCAATCATTTTTTGCTGTCTGTCTGGGGTCACTCTCTTCTTCTTGTTGTTGTTCTTCTTCTTCTTCTTAAGAGTACAGTACGGCTTTTGTGGCCCTTCAAAGCTAATGGGGATTAAGGTTAGGCATTTACGGTTTTGTATTTTGTATGTAAGTGGATTCACCGGCCAGACCATTGTCTACTTGAATTATTCTGCTGTGTTTCATTCAATACATTGTGTCGGTTTGATGCTGGTGGTTGGCGCTTTTTCTAGCATTATGGTAATCCTTTTGTTCTGGGTGATTCAGAGCTGAAGAAAGATGTGGATTATGAGTTTAAAGTCCATAGCTTGGAGATCTTGAGTTGGGTGTTTGGATATTCGATGAGTTTCAGATGTTTTGGTGCGTTTGATTGGTGCAAAGGGAAGAAAAGTGATGATCAGACGCAGGCACAACGTACGGACTTGAGACTTGAGAGTGTGATTCCTTTCATTTGGTGGTTTGTTTCTTTTGTTGAGTGATTTTAAGAATTGCAGCTGTTCATCTCAAATGTGTCACCTCTTAAACCTTTGATTTGATCTTTGATTTTTATTCATTTGTAGGAATTAGCAGAAGTAATTTGCTGAATATAAGTAGAAAATCAGGTTGTCACAGTCTTTGGAGCCATAAATCTTGTTAATTTGTGTTTTTAATATGTTTGAAAGTTTAAACACCTTTTGCTGAAATTGATTGGTTCCATGAAAAAGAGATGTGTCCTGCAAGAGCACTACTGAGATTCTCTAGAACATGGCAACCGGACTTTTCCCTCTTTCAGGCCATCTAGTTCAATAAAAAATAATGCACCTAGATTGAGTACCTCATATGCCTATTACAAATTTACAGCCTCCTCGGCTAGAATGCAGCGCCTCAATTCAAAGAGAACAAAAATTGCCCTGGATCAGAAAATTCCCCTACCTTGGACCACTTTGCTGAATTTTGTCATATCTTATTCTTATGCAACTAGTGACATATTATTGCTGTCAATCATTGGCTAGTTCATCGAAATCTGTGTGCGTTTCTTTTACATTATTTCTACAATCGTGGTGCTTTAGATGATTCTCTTTATAATTTATGTTGAATCTCTTCCAATTGTATTGTGTATATGAGAAGGCACGTATGCACTTTTACTCTTGCTTATACTTCCTATTTGTGCATTAATAGAGATTGCCACCAATAATGTAAGGCGCTTTTCTTATAATTCATTGAGATCAGCAACAGCGGATTTCCATCCATCAAACAGAATAGGTGGAGGAGGTTTTGGAGTTGTCTACAGGGTAAGAGAAATGATGGATTGTCTTTACAATAGCTGCTTCACCCTCTGAAAGAGAGCAGTTCTTTCGTTTGTTCATTTGTATGTGTGTCTATCCCTGTACCAGCATCTGCATTAGTGGCTTCAGACATGAGAGAGAGATTAGGTTGCCTGGTTTCTGTATGAGAGTTGCTATTCTCCTCCACCTTTTAAAACCAAGAATAAATATGGTACTTAGGCAACTTTGCATTCTGTCCTTGCAGGGAGTTTTAAGGGATGGCACTCAAGTAGCCATCAAGACTCTCTCAGCTGAGTCTAAACAAGGAACACGTGAATTCTTGACAGAGATGAATATGATTTCAAATATACGGCATCCAAACCTTGTTGAACTCATTGGATGTTGTGTTGATGACAATCATCGGATATTGGTTTATGAGTATTTGGAAAATAACAGCCTTGCCAGAGTTTTACTTGGTAAGTATCAAACCATGTATCTTTTTATGCCTTCCATATGTAAAAGATGAACTAAGGACATCATAATATTAGATATTGTAGAACCTGAGATATAGATATATTCTGATCCTCCTATTTGAGTCCCTCTTTCAAATTCCCATCTTTATCTCTTCCTTGTTTGTACTTCAAGTTTGGTAGCTTGCTTTGTTTATATGGATGCTTCTATGTTATTTATCTTTTGGAGTAGATAAAAGAGTGGAGTTGAGACATTGGGAGGAGCAAGTTCAAAGTGGTGCAAGATTACAGGGGGGAAAAATAAGAATAGGGAATTAGGGATAAGGTTGTGGTTGCTAATTGAGTCCAATCACAACAATGCATCACCCCTCTACTCCCAACCCTGTATCTTAGTTTCATTACCTTTTATATTAGTCATAAGAACTGGAGCTGCTATTCGAGGCACTCCCTTTGAAAATAATGGTGTAGATAGATTTTAACCATTTACGGTATGCTAATATGATGCTGTCATCATTTCAGGTTCAAAAAGTAAACATGTTTCTCTGGATTGGCCTCAGAGAGCTGCTATTTGCTTGGGTACTGCTTCTGGTCTTGCTTTTCTCCATGATGAAGCAGACCCAAATATTGTCCACAGGGATATCAAAGCTAGTAATGTACTTCTTGATAAAAACTTTCATCCTAAGATAGGAGATTTTGGGCTTGCCAAACTTTTTCCAGATAATGTTACTCATGTCAGTACTCAAGTAGCAGGAACAGTGTAAGCATGAAGTAGTGTTTCATTTTATTCTACTCCTTGGAAAGCTATGATTGGTATTTAGCAGGATTCATGGATGCGGACACCCTTGAAATATATTTTCTAATATTTAAGGAATGAATTTGAAATAACTAAAGTATGATAAACTTTGCATGACTAAGCCTGTTTTTCAGATTTTAGTCATTTCAAACACAGAATCCTCATGATATTCTTTCATGTGATAGTTAATAAAACCTGTGACGTTTTGCTTTCCGTTTTCTGTTAATCCCTCTTTCGCTGATAATCTTGCATATCTGCAGGGGATATTTGGCCCCAGAATATGCCCTTTCAGGACAACTTACTAAGAAGGCAGATGTCTATAGCTTTGGGGTGCTCATACTTGAAATAATTAGCGGCAGAAGTAATAGTAAAGCTGCGTTTGGGAAGGATATGTTGCTTCTGGTTGAATGGGTAGGTTCTCTAGTTTTTGTTTGTTAGTTACACTAAATAATGCCAAAATCTAATTTGTGTATCAACTGAGAAAACATAGCTTTGGCTTTGGCTGGGTATTAAGTTTTCCCATCTACTGTCTCCTTTTAGGAATCAGAGGGAGTTTCTCTCATTGTTACAATGTCTAATCATTGCTCTGCAAGACAATAATTACACTACTATGGATACCTAAAAGACTAGGAGCATGTACCAATGTTGTGACTGAAATTTCAATGTTGTTGCAGGCATGGAAACTGAGAGAAGAAGAAAGGCTTCTGGATATTGTCGATCCAGAACTAACCAAATTTCCAGAGAAGGAGGTGATCCGCTTCCTCAAGGTTGCCCTTCTCTGCGCCCAAGAAGCTCCACACCAAAGACCAGACATGAAACAAGTCGTGGAGATGCTCTCCAGAGAAGTTCACCTCAAGGAAAAGGCACTAACTAAGCCTGGTGTGTACAGGGGACGCCACTCTCAGCACTCAGGTGGCGGCAGTTCAGGGGAGACATCTTCGCTAAAGAACAAAGACAAACAATTAGCAGAACCTTCATCCCAGATAATTAGCTTTTCCAGCATTACACAAATGTTCCCTAGGTAGCTTGAACCCTCATTTTTCCCCTTGATTCCCATTTTTGCTCAGTTTCCTGATGATCATTTTGAGTTATACCAGCAAAAGCGCGCACATTAATTCCCTGTCTATAACACTTGCAATTAACGATGAGAAAATTTATGTCTAAGAAAATAATGCTTTTCCCTAGGTTTCATTTTTGCATTGATCATGTTCCGTTTCCCAAATGCTTACTTACATAGCATCTTGAGGGGAGGAAAAAGCTTGTATTGGTTATGTGCAAGAACTATGAACCTATGTTTACAAGTATTTTAACTTCAAAAATTGCTAATGTTTACAGGTATAGATAGCCTGAATGGCTACTTTCGAATACTATACAGAGCAAGATGATTTTGAGGACATCAGAGAAATATGCTACAGATACAACCACACAAAGATATTAACATTATCATCAGAATCGGCACAGTTAACACAAAAAAATATATAGAAATCGAGAGTACTAGATTCCTAACCTTAGAATTCACAAGGATCATACAAATAGAATTTCATGATTCACACTGATCAGTGACTGGCTACTTTTCACACAGATAAACGGACCTAACACTGAAAGCACTTCATTCTCAACCATTGGCTACGGTCTCAGGCGTAGTGGCTGTTGCTACAGCAGCTGCAGAAGCTTGTGGAGGAGAAGTGCTTGGGCCAGCATTGGGGGAACCAGCTACAGAAGAAGTACCAGTTTTTGCATCCTTCTTGGGTTCTGATGGCGGTGGTTTGAGCTTCATGTGGGGAGGAGGATTGTGCTTCAGCTTCAGAAGGATATGACGCATCCTAGAGAGATCAGTTGGTTTTCCGGGTTTTGGTCCCTGGATCACAACAATGGAAGGCTTCTTCTCTTTTTCCTTTTTGCCCCTCTTCTCTATGGTCGGTACCTCGTTGGGAATGAGTTCTGCAATTGCTTTCCAGTAATTCTTGTCAGCTTCAACGTGGAACTTCTCCCGGCTTGCCAAAAAAAGCTGACATATAAGATCCAAAGCATGGATCAGTACATGTTTCATTGACTCACATTCTCTTAAAAGGTTAAGGCAATAAAATAAAATGATAGTCAAGTGAAAAACCAAAAATGTGAGTTCCTATTGCCAAATAAACTCTAGCTTGGATGAAACCTAAAAATGTTCAACAAACTCCACAAATTAGCCTAATATGCATGCCAATGACCCTCTTATGTATTTAATTAAAAAACCACCAAAAACAGAAATCCATAGAGATAATGAACCTGCCTTTCATACTTTCTAGTTTCTATACATTCTTTCTGAAGCAACTCCAACAGAAATTACCAGGTGAAAAACTAGAGCAAATTCTGCTCTACTCCATGTCACCATCCTCAGTTTCTATTCAGAGTCAGGTGATGTCCAAGGTACTCCTGGCAACTACAATAAACACACTAAGAGCTCATAAAATCTATGTCTCTATTCTTTTAGCATCAATTGTGTACAAGCATTTTTAGTGTCAAGTGAGCTTAGCTAAAGTGGTATTCAGAGTTCATAAGCTGAACCACTCAATTATATAATCCATTTCAATATTCCTCCTTCCATGTAAGCAAATCATTCAAATCATTCTACTCATGAATGAACAATGAACTGTAAAGAAGATAGAGAAATCCCTCACTTTCTCCTTCTCCCTGTTGGTGGCTTTGTTGTTCTCCACAACTGTACCATGCTTCTTGTAGAACTCAACTTTGTACTCCTCTGCTTCCTTAATTATTTGCTGGCGCATCTCTTTCTCCTCCTTCTCCTTCTCCTCCAACCTAATCGCGTTTAACCTGTGCATCCATAACTCCATAGATTATATCATAAATTCATAATCACATCACCACAGATCAAAATTCCAAAAATTAATCAGACTGGAAAAGATTCCAGATATTATCAATTGACATCAAATAGATTCGACCTTGAAGGAAATCTGAATGAACAAATCAAAAGCTAAAATCAAGAGCAGAACTTTCAATAATCTACCAAAAGGCGATCGGCTCCATCTGATAAATCAAAGAAACATGAACCAGAGAATCAATAACACGAAGAAACGAAGAAGCCTACCTGCGCCATTCTCTCAAAGCAAAGCCCTCATCCGGCTCCATCTGCGAAGGCGGTGGCAGGATCGGACCATCCGATCCTCCAAAGTCTCCACCGAGATCTTTTCCGTTCTGCTCCGGCGAAAACTCCGAGAATCCACCGCCATAGATAGGCGGAGGTGACGGAGTCTCCGGAAGCGGCTGAGAAACGAACACGTCATCTCCAGAACCGTATGACTGACTGTTGAATACCGGCGGCGAGTCAGGGACCGACTCCTTGACTGAATCAGCATCGAAGTTGGAAAACGAGTCGAATCGCTGGGACTGGAGGCGAGGATCGTAGCCTATGTAGCCATCATCGTCAAAGGGACGAGACGCCATCGTTAAGTAGTAGTAGTAATATACGCTTCTCTGTTTCCTTCCGACACCCACCGATCGCTACGGTTTCGGCGAGTCTCCGGTCTTCACCTTTGTGTGTCCAAACTTAGAAACGCTTCAATGCACTGATCAGGGGGTGGGGAGTCACGACTGATGTGATACTTCTGTGTATTGATGTTGACAGCAAAATCTTAAGTGGCAGGATATGATTGAGTCTGGTCCATTCTTTCAGCTAATGAAATGTTGCCACGTGGTAGGTAGCGTGAGGTTGAGCGCTTTGGATCCTTCCCCTGAAGGTGTACAGGTACATCGCAGATTCCACTGAATAGGGGCGGCGGAGCAATGTTCTGGTGTTTTCGCTACACTAGGCTTCTAATAGTTGCGCTTATCCGATACATGCCACGAAGGAGAGAATAAAATCAGACTCAAATCTTGTACTCTTCATCATCTGGATAGATCGCTGATTAATTAAGCTTGAAGGTTTGAGATTTTAAAGAAGAAAATGACTCTTTCAGGATGGACTGTATTTGAAAAAATCAATTCAATTAAACGTGTGGAAAAAATTAAAATTGTAATTGTGACCCGACGAGACTTTTTAATCAGTTAATAACTTGTTATTTTAAATTAAAAATATAAATTTTAAATTTTAAAATAAATTTAAAAAAATTAAAAAAATATTTTTTATTTTATAATTTGTTATTTAATATAAAAAAATAAAAATGTTATCAATAGATGTATTTATAATTTTGATTTATGATTTAAATAAATTATTATTTCGTTTTATTATCAATAAATGTACATATAATTATGCTTTATTTTTTTGATTTTGGATATGAAGGAGTAGGCTCATTGATGCAGGAACTCTTTCTGCATCAGTTAAATTTTTATAATTTAATATCATTTAGATTATAAATCAATAAATTTTTTTTACATGTTTAAACGAATTATACAAGAAAAAATAGACATCATTTTTTTTTGAAATTCGTTCATACTAAATTTAAAATTCAAATTTGAAATCTTTAATTTAAAATCTTTAATTCTTAACTATTAAGCTACCATAATAAGTTACAAGCTCTTCTTTCTTAAAAAAACATGTTGTGCTAAACTTGTTTTAAGCATTTATGTCTTTTAATAATCATTGTTTCAGCATTTGTTGTAGGCTTAAGCTTAAGCTTAAGCTTCCATAAACAATGCTTTCATATTTATTAATCACAATAAAGGATAAGTGTACACATTCCAAATTACCATCATCATGCACACTGTGTAAAATAAAATACAATAAACTAATTAAAAAGAATCAACAACAATTATTTTGATCTCCATAATGTGGTTCGATGAGTTACGCGTCCCAATAAGTCACGCGTCTCAACGAAAAAGGTGAAAAATCACTTGTTCTTGATAATGATTCTCGTATCACTAACATTTCTTAATTTAACTATTAATCATTATCTTTTTTTTTTATCACTAACATTTTTTAATTTAACTATTAATCATTATCTTTGTAAAAAAAAGAACAATTATTTGACATCCAAAATTACAATTTTAACCTGGGAAATCTTCGCCACTAAAATGAAGGAATGCCTCAAACCCCATCCATCCAACAGTCCATTTAAAAAATTAAAGCCTTATTACTGCCACGTGTCAATACATCCGACTTTTTGCTAAGATCAACATATCATAAAAGGATCCCATGTTCCGATTTAGTGATCGAAATCCTCAGTCAAATTAAATTTACATTTTATGGGTTGTGTTTTTAAATTTTATAGGTGATATTTACCCCTTTTCAAATTGCCCCTTTTCAAAAAAAAAAAAAAATCATAAAAGGGTAATCATATTATCTATAAATTTTCTTATAATAATTTTATATTAATTTTTATATATTATGAAATATATAATATTATAAATTTTATATATAAAAAATTTAATTATTGAATAATATTGTATAATAAAAATTATAAAAAAAATTCTCTTTCATTTTTTTTAGATCATAAAGTCCGCATTTTCTCTGACCAACTGGAACTGGACCGTACACTGGGCTATTTTCGTAAATTCAAACAATTCCTCTGATATTTAAATGGACGCATGGTTACTCTTTATAAATAGAGAAGAAACGGAGTGAGAGAACCACAGCGAAGAGGGAGAGAGAGTGAGAAATTTGCAGAAATTGCTCCAGGACTCCCTGAGTTTTTCACACATTTGCATGTTCGTCTCTCTTTTACTCAAATTTTCTTCAGTTGTCTCCTCGACATCAAATCGGGAGTGGCGGAAATGAGCGGTTTAGGGTTTAAATCCGTCGTGTATCACGGCGACGTGTGGCTGGGGGAGCTGGACACTGTTCCTGTATCGGAAGAGAACTTTCAGTTTCCGAATAACGAGATTCGAATCCACCACATATCGCCGCTCAGTGAACGGTGCCATCCTCTCTCCGTTCTGCAGACGATTTCCTCGTTTTCGGTTCGCTGCAAGCTTGAATCATCTTCTCTTGTCGAACAGCCGAATTTGATTCATCTCCACTCCTCTTGTTTCTATGAATTCAAGGTCTTGACGCCGATTGAGTTTTTCTTTTGTTTATTTTAGATTTTTTTTTTGGGTGGATGCGGGCAATGTAATCGGGATTTACTCTTTCTTTTTTTCTTTTTTTTTCTTTGAATTAGTTTAGTCACTTAGTTTGTGAATTTGACTTCGTATACAGACGGCGGTGGTGCTGGTTGGGGAGGAAGAGATTCACTTGGTGGCAATGCCGAGTAAGCAGAAGAAATTTCCATGCTTTTGGTGCTATTCGGCTCCGATGGGTCTATATGTTTCCTGTTTAGGGATGCTGAATATGCGTTGTCTTTCAATTGTGTTTGATCTTGATGAGACTCTTATTGTGGCCAACACCATGAAGTCGTTTGATGATAAGATTGAGGCTCTTAAGGTTTGGATGACCCGTGAGAGTGATCCAGTACGGATTTTTGGGATGTCTGCTGAATTGAAAAGGTATTCAGAAGATCGATGGCTGTTGAAGCAGTATACTGAGAATGATTGCGTTGTGGATGATGGAAAGGTGTTTAAGGTTCAAATGGAAGAGGTTCCTCCACCGTCCGATGGTCATGACAGAGTTGTTCGACCTGTGATAAGGTTGCAGGAGAGGAATATTGTTCTTACTCGAATCAGTCCTGAGGTTAGAGATCCTGATAGCAAAATTTCCTTGTTGAAAGTTATCTGCGTATCAGTGTTTCTTTTTTTTTTTACATTTAATTTCGTTAACTCCTGCAAATCGGTGGAGTGATCAGCGGAGAAAGGGGAATGATTGATAGCTTAAAGTGCAATTTAATTTATAGAGAGTTGCTTGGTTGAGCACTTGAGCTGATGTCTGGGAGTAACTGCATCTTTTAGAGTAGGGTCAACTTAATTAAAACTATGTCCTGTCTCCTTCGATATCAGGACATTTTTTAGTTTCCTGGATTCCAAATAATGCATAAATACTTGTGTAACAGATTTGAACGTCAGACAATTGTTAGGTGTGTGAAACATGTGTTCTGTTTTAATAAGAGGGTAATTCAATGTGGGTGTGCAAGGCAGTAAGGGAGATAGATAAGAATCATAAGATATGGGAAGCCAGTTTATAGTGGCAAAACTAGATGACGAGCAAAATTCTTAGTTTTTAAAAATAATAAAATAATTACCAACTGATTGAACTTTGCATAGGCTTTATATGTTTAAATTTCAATATCCTTGGTTATATGGAATATGTGCTACTATAGTGTTAAAGCCCATTATTTCATGGTATCCTTAGTCGTTTGATGTTTTAATCCAACTAAAGTCAACTTTTTTCTCAGAACCTGTTAATCACATTTTGGAGTTTTTGTTTAACTCTGGATTATGCTGTATCTTCTCTAATTTTTATCCACCCACTAAGTTTGTTCATTACTTCAAAATAGTATTAGGTGGAATCTACTGCAGATACCCATACTCATTACATTATTTATGAATGGTTTTCTTTATACAGATTCGTGATACCAGTGTGCTTGTGAGGTTAAGACCTGCATGGGAAGATTTGAGAACTTATTTAACTGCAAAAGGGCGGAAACGTTTTGAAGTTTATGTTTGTACCATGGCTGAAAGGGACTATGCCTTAGAAATGTGGAGGCTTCTTGATCCAGAGGCGCACCTGATAGGTTCAAAGCAACTACTTGACCGAGTTGTTTGCGTCAATTCAGGTAAATGAGTATGTATTTTATTTTATTGACATTTATTCAAATCAGGATTTAGGAGATAATTACTCTAAAGTTATCCCTGTTATATAACTAAGTTCCATTTAATTTTCTGTTATGATGTTGATTGTTCAAACTAAGAGCATTAGTAATGTGATGTAGCAACATTTTCTTTTATTTAATCCATTTTTTAAGTCCAATCATTTTGGATTTCGCAGGTGCTAGGAAGTCTTTGCTAAATGTCTTCCGAGATGGTACATGCCATCCAAAGATGGCAATGGTAATTGATGACCGTGCAAAGGTCTGGGAGGATAAGGATCAACCCCGAGTTCATGTAGTTCCCCCATTCCTTCCTTATTATGCTCCTCAGGCTGAGGTATAGCATCGTCCTTTATCATGCTTACTAATTGAGTTTATTCCCCCCCTTTTCTCATAAAATCTAGTTGCAATTTTCTTGTCCATTATCAGACAGCAAATGCCGTTCCAGTCCTTTGTGTGGCAAGAAATGTTGCATGCAATGTCAGGGGTTATTTCTTTAAGTAAGATCCGCCAATTCCTTTTTTCATTCAAGTCCTTCAATATTGGTTTATATTCCTACATTTTACTTAAGGCTTACTCTCCTATTTCTGATGCCATTCATTATCCAGAGAGTTTGATGAGAATTTATCACGAAAAATTTCTGAAGTTTTTTATGAAGATGAAATGGTAAACTTGCCTCATGCCCCTGATGTGAGCAACTACTTAATGACTGAGGTACTTAATGTGAAAATGCTGATTATTAGTCATTAAATTCAAATTTTGGAATTTTATTTTTTATTTTATTTTGTTTTTGTATTCTAGGATTTACCTATTGCCAAATTGCAGGATCTTGGTTTAGCATCAAATGGCAATGGAAATGCTCCTATTGGTGAAGGAATGAATGGGGCTGAAGTGGAAAGGAGACTTAATCAATCAGTATGTTTAGATTATTTATATTGTGATTCAGGAATGAAGTTCAATTCATGCAGCCTGCCTTGAATTGTTGGGATCATGTCTTTATTTTGCGAAGGATTTTATGGCTTTCCTTGCAGCCCATATGTGCTTCACATAAGTGGAACATTATACATGTAATCATACAGAAGAAACATGGTTAAACATACACTTATGTGTAGGGTTTATGTAAAACAGTTAAAAGGACTAAAAACCCTTACTAACAGATTGGAGGCTTTTTCTGTGCACAGTGCTGATTTTGGGATTTTACTTTGCCTGTGTTTATCTGCAACCACTATAAGTGATTCCTGTTAATTTTTTTTCCCCATTTCCTTCTCTCTTTCTAGGATGAGAAGCATGCTTCTGATTCTTCGTCTACTCATGTAGCAATCAGTGGCCCTGAGTTGAAATCTGAATTGTCTCAGCCACCTGTTTCCATTTTCCCTGATGGTGTTTGCCCAGCATCTGCAACAGCATTATTGCCCTCCCAGAGTATGGATTTCAGTTTAGCAGTAGTCTTCTTTTCCTTTATAGTGAAGTGTAGGGGCATGTTTTTTGCACTTCTTTTCTGATTTTTTTGTTTTGAATTGTCATAGAACCTATCTTGCTTGGAGCTCCTGTTAGATGGGATAGCGTCACCGGTGATAGTGATTATGAGACGAAGAAAAGAGTCCCTAGCATCAAGCCTCATTTAGATTTAAGGAATCAAAGCACAGGTCAAGCCCCATTTTCATCTAGAGTACCAGCACAATTGTCCTCATCATCAGTGCAGCCACAGGGGGACTCATTAGTTGTAGAAGACTTCAAAAGAGTGCATATAACAGAATCTGACTCCGCAAAATCTGATAAACTGCAACCCATTCAGAATCCATTTTCTCCAAGTTCAGCAGCTTCTTCCACCAGTCTAAGCCCACATGCAACCCAAGTGAAAGTTGAAGAGGTTTGTTAGAAATTCCTTAAACCACCTCTTCCAGACTTGTGACTCTAAAATTTTCTCTTGTAGCAGATGCACCTTGGACATGATACACAAAAGCAAAATCTTCCACATGCGTGTCAGGTATCAGGTATGTAAATCCTATTATTTATTGAAGTACCTAAAATTCTAAGTGATTGGAAATTTAGAACTGCAATGTCTGGACCTAGATCTTATCCTTTTCCACCTCATACACATGAATATGTTGAGTTATTCTTGCTGCTGAACAAATGAATTGGCTGAGTTAATGCCTAATGCTATGATAAATACATACATATATACAGAAGTATACATCTATACAGAAGTAGACAATGATTGAGGCCTTCATTTGACTGGCCTATATGAACTACTATATCAACTCAGATTCAGAATGCGCAAACACTATATTACTATCACTGTTTCAGGTGAGTGGTGCCTAGCATTGTTTTATTACTAATTAATATCTTCTGTAGATGTGGGGAGATCTCAGAATCACATTTCTTCTAATAGCCGAGAATTTCAAGCTGAAGGTGGAAAATTAAATGCTCTTGCTTCCCATTTATCAATTGGTGTTCTACAAGAAATTGCACGAAGGTGTGGTTTGAAGGTACATGTTGGTTGGCTTGAGGATCAATTTGTTTTCGAGCATGGTTGCCTTGGTCATTTTGAGATTCTCAAATTTTCCTGTGCAGGTTGAGTTCAGACCTGTTACAAGTACCAGTAAGGATTTGCATTTTTCTGTTGAGGTCAGTTGAAAATATCTTACAAGTACCAGTAATGTTACTGGGGTTTGTCATGGATATTTGACTTGTAATAGATACCAGTTCTGTTGTGTATTTATTTTGTGCAAGGTATTGGATCTATGCTTTCATGAGTCACTTTAAGGGTTTATTGCTTTTAAATTTTATCCTCTGGCTTTCATTGGTTCAGGTTTTTTTCACTGGCGAGAAGATAGGTGTTGGAATGGGGAAGACAAGAAAGGATGCTCAACAACAAGCAGCTGAGCATGCTCTTCATAGCTTAGCAGGTATGTAGGGAGAGGATTGTGTGATTGTTGGATATCATAAAATATCATTTGATGTGGACTATACAAATATCAAATGCTGATTAATAGAGTTAAAATTATATCAATTGCATTATCTAGTATGTGAAAGTTAATGGTAAATAATGTGTTCTCTTTTGGTTGGTTGTGATTTTTTCACCTATGATGTCATCCAAAGGCACTTTTATTGATTTTTTTTATTTTTTATTTTTTTTGCTTATGCTATTCAGAAAAATATGTGGCGTATATCACATCTCGTTCTGGAGCTGTGAAAAAAGACTTTGATGAGGTTTCTCTTGGAAATGAAAATGGATTTCTGTGGGACTTAGTAAATCCCGGGGCCGGATCGAATGACGTGTCAAGAGAAGATGGGTTGCCAAAAGAAAAGACTCCGGAGGTGGGGATTTCTCGTGATGCTATCACTAATTGATTTGATTTCTTTTTCAAAAAGCAAAAACATTGGTGATGCTTGGATAAGGGGTAGGTGGGCAAAGAATTTCCAGATGAGGGCTTGTGGTTATCTGGGAGAAGCCACTCTTTGGATTTTGCATTGGCAAGAAGATGTTAGAGCTAAAACAATGAAAGGAGAGTGAGCTGGCTTCATGTCTGCTACTGCTGCCTTGTGGCTGCATTTACTCCTACTTAAGAGGTATGCGCACAGTGGTCAGCCCCTTGTTTCTGCCCTTTATCCAAGTACTCCCAAGTAGTTCATTCAGCTACTTATTCCATCAAATCAAAACTATTGATAAAGAAAAATTATAAGTCACAAAGTCAGTTGATTTGATATAAATTTGGAAAATTTCCTCAAAGAGTTTCTTAAAGAAAATGAACTGATTTATTTATTTTTTATTATTTTTTGCACTTGCTCTTGGAGATCCCATCATTTTGACTTTTTCTGAATAATTTGAGATTGGTCATTTTCTGCTGGTCTGCTTTTAACGACTTTAATAGCGTATACATATATTCATCTCTTACATTAATTGGCAAATGATTTTCAGCCTGTCAAAACAGAACCTGGGAGCACTTCATCTGCCTTGTTAAATCAGCAAGCACAAAAGCGTGTCAATTCACCGAGGTAAATTTCATCCCCACACCAATCTGTCATCTGAATCACTCCACTTAGGTTGCCCCGAAGAAAAGGACCATGGAAACTCGTTTTACCCCAACTCATGCCCTACCTTCTAGAAACTCAGTTGGATATGCAATTTTTTTCCTTCTACATTGGTTATTTTCTACTATACCCAGATTGCTGCAATCTACTTCAAGCAAACGATTAAAGGATGAATCTCTACATGGATCACAAAGTCTATCGTCTTCTAGGCAACAGAAAAGTGGGCATTCTGCTGTTTCATGAAAAAGTCGTTGGAATTGGAAGCTTTTGGAGTGAGGTTTTTTGAGAGCCCTAATTTAAGCATCTCATAAAGGCAGCTGCTCGTGCCACCTAGCAGCATTACAGTCAGCAAATGTGAGGTGAAGAGCCTTCTCCAATGGAAATATGGGCTATCATTTTTTTTTTTTCATGTTGCATTGTTGCCTTATTTCCTGCCCACTGGTTTAGTTGACGTCCAGGCAGAGCTTGCCCTTTTGACCCTTGTACAGCATCACCTCTAGCTTACACATAAGTCTGACTGCCCGCATTCGAAGAACCCATGCTGATGATAAATTCTACGTACATAGGAATATGGCAAGAAAAGAATCCCTTGTCCCTGCTAATGGACACGCAGGAGCTTGTACCAGGGGAATTTTACTGGAGTCTTATGCCTGGACTGGTTCCCGTTTAAAAAATAAAATAAAATTTATATATACCTTTTGTCCACTTCTAATTTAAAAGTTTAGTACAAAAAAATAAAATTTTAAGCCAGTGAACCATATGAGGTTAGTATATATTACCCAAATTTATTAAATATTAAGAAGAAAAATATTCTCAAATTATGGTTTCAATAAAGCACGATGAAAAAATCAAAGTAGTTTTATTTTTGTTAAAAAAATAAATTATTTTAATATATTTCATTGGGAAATTTTCACCTTAATATTTTAAAAATCCAGTTCATAAATACTTTCATCAAATTGTATGTAAGCCTTTTCAAGTCTAATTCACTTTTAATTTAAAAGTCTGGCCTGGTTCACATAACGGGGACTTTGAGTTTGAGGGATGCGAATTCTGGCGTTGGTTTTCAACAAATTGTTTTAGAAAGACCAACAGTCACAAACAACGTACGCTATGCGCTTGCAATTATTGATGCTGATATGAAAAGCAACCTCCAATTCCATGCATAATTTTTTTGAAAAAAGAAAAGCAGGGTGTCCATGGAGATGGCGAGCAGATTTAAGTCCTTTGTGTATCCCCAGAAGCATCTCCAGAAACTCGACACTTTACCTGTTAAATTATTATTCAGATGTAGACAAACTCCAAACAAGTGTAGAAACATTCAGTTGAGTACGAAACAAGTGATAGCAAAAATGAGAGCCATCTCAGCTTTCCAAACAAATATAAATTGTTAAGAATTCACTAACTAGCTGGCATATCATTGCATAATAAAAACAGAAATGTCATACCATATTAGAACTTAGGAACTATATTTTTTGGACGTCAATGTATCTGTATAATCACCAACAGGATTGCATAGGAAAAAGTACCTTCCAAGTGTCAACTAAAATAAACATATATACAATCCTCATAAAACTTTGGATTATATTTGCCGCTCAGCGAAGGAAAAAGTACCTAACCTATGAATGCATTATTACATGCTAAAGCAACTGCACACAATATTCTTCAACTCTAGCATTATAGAAACATAAAGCACAGGAATGTATATGTACAGAGAACAGCACAGGAATGTATATGTACAGAGAACAGCACAGGAATGTATATGTACAGAGAACAGCACAAGCACTGCCTATTTCTCCTTTGCGAACTAAACTATAAGAAACTAAGAGCACCATAAAGGCTTTGTCATTGCTTTTGATTGAATGTAACTATATTCCTTACCAGTGTTCACTAGCTAAAGAAATCGCAAATTCTCTAGAAGCTTCTCTAGTATTTTACGACCCCAGTTGATGTCGTTTTCCAAGATATTACCATGAACATGCTCTGAATCAGGCTGTTCTTCTTTGCTCTCAAGATGCTTTTGACCAAGTTGGTTGTCAAACTGCTGCTCATCATCACTAGATATCTCAGTGATGATGTCGTTTTCTAAGACAACACCATGTAGAGGCTCTGAGTTAGGCTGCTCTTCTCTGCCCTGAAGGAGCTTATGACCAAGTTTGTTATCAAGCTGCTGTTCATCATCCCTGGATATCTCAGTGACGATGTCGTTTTCCAAGACACTATCATGTAGAGGCTCTGAGTCAGGCTGTTCCTCTCTGCCCTGAAGAAGCTTATGACCAAGTTTGTTGTAAAGCTGCTGCTCATCATCACTGTATATCTCAGTTGTTTTTGCTTGATGTGAGCCTTCAGGTTCTTGCTTCTCATCAAACTGTATATTATTTAAATTTCAGCTATGAGAATAAAAGTACAAAAGGCAATTAAGGCTTGCATCTTCAACATGAGAGTCATGTTATCTATTGCATGGGGAGAATCATGAGTTGCCTTAACCAACCCATCTATGATAGAGCCACACAAGCATCATATCCCTATATCATCAGACTGTCAAATTGGTCAAGTAATTGATTATTCTGTTTCATGCTCACAAAGTGAAGATACAATTTCTTCTTTTTTCTACTTCTGAGTGCCAAATGTTTGGATCAGAGCACATGGTAGTACATAGTGTGCACCAAAAAATCATAAAAAGTAGTGCCTTTAAAGGTAATAAATTTCAGTTTTTTTTTTAACATTCAACAAAAAGGTTCAGCTGTATACTTGTAGAAACAATTCACTGCAATAATATAAGCATTTAGTAAAGATGGTACAGGTTCCTTTGATTGTTGACAGTGGAAACGAGAGACATAAACTCAATACATTTTAAGGATCTTCTTATTCCATTTAATGATAATTGATATTCATACTTTTATATTGATGAACAGAAAGAGCACTCTTGCTACTTTTTTCCATCCCATCTTAGAAAGAGCTTCTCTTTTAGCAAACGTTCAGAAAGATACAAGCTGTGACCATATTGTTTCTAGAAGTATGAAATATCTTAACACTGGAGAAGACAGTGGTTAATGGTTTTAAAGTTTTATTTCTTGCTTTGTAGCAGCACTAGAGAACAGGAAGAAAGGAAAAAGATGAAAAAAAAAAAAAGGGACAAAGCAATGCATCACACTCGTCAAGCAATTACCTCCGGCATACTGTGAATTTTAGCTTCATCAACTCTAATGGAAGCATCTGTCATATTATTCTTCTCATCTTCATTTTGAATTCCTTCTTCAGATGACGACAATGTTGATGAAGTTGTCAACCCAGGTACCAGAACAGGATCTCCCTCATGGGTAATCAGACTTCCCTCCATATTTGCAGGTGTGGGGTTCTTGAATGTTACAGCTAAGCCATTGTCTCCTACAATTTCCTCTGCCACTATGACAGAGTTGTTTGAAATATGTGCAGGTTCATCCTTGTCACCAAACACATCAGTGTTCCTATTTGCCATGAAATCTTCTTCAGGATAACTGATATTGTCCGCAACAATAGCTATAGACTTCTCAGGTGAAGGAACACCATTATCTGCAGCTACTTCATTGTATGTTGCTTGCAGTGATGCCCTTGCTGTATAGTTATTGTCATCAACAACTTCTGATCCCTGGTCTTCGTTAGACATCATATCTTTCCTAGGAGTTGTCAATTTCTCTGTAACAATCGCCATCCCAGAATGAAGTGTAGATTCCTCATGTTGTTCAACCAATGGTTTTTCCTCCATTATTTTCTGATACTGAGCATTTTCCCAATCTTCACATACAATGATAGTATTCTCAGATTCCCAAGTTGTCAAATTCCGATCTTGGCCTGGTTGCCAGATAATCTCTCCACGGCTGCTTTTCAAAATGAACTTGAAATTAATTGATTTTCCAACAGGTATATCCTGGTCAAATACAAAGCCACAATCCCGAATCAATTTAGCCTCCGAGAAAAAGGACAACTCATTATAATTCTTGAACAAGTTTCTTACCAACTCAACGTTCCAGACATGTCCCTCTGACCAATTCATAGGAATACCACTCTCAGGATCCCATAGGCCAAACATGGAATCATCCCCTACCATGAGGAAACGCTCCCCAAATTTGCACTCTTTTTGCAATTGGAATTTGACATGAACTTTCTTCGAGAAATCTGTGCATCAGGTGTTGAAATGGGATTCAAAATCCTGAAAAACAACCAAATATATTATAAAGACCAATAAGAACTTACAACCTTCTTGATGTTCACTTGTTGTCTCCAAGCTCACCTGCATGCAGAAATTCATACCAAGTATATATCAATCAATTACTAACTGTTAGTACCTCCGATTCATAAAAATGTCAATAAAATTACCTCCTTGATTTTCCTTGAACCATGCCATTTAGCAAAAAGCTAAAATTGTTAAGTTGCAAACAATTTTTTTTTTTTTTGTCCTTTTCAAGAACTGAACCCACGTTGTAAAAGCCCATGAGTGGATTCCATATGAATTGTTTAGAAGTAGACAAAAAGAAAACAAGATTCCCTAATCCATCAAAAGCTAATCACAGCCACACTAGCATGCTTTGTTTGGTTTCCAAGAAACCACATGAAAGTTTTAAGGAAAATGAAAAACCAAACTCAGCAACCACCCTCATACCCAAGATTTGGAAAAAGGCAAATTTTGAGTTTCAAGAAGAAACAAAGAAAAACCTCTGACACCCCAGAAAATCCCAGGCAAAGAAAAGTATAAAAAACGAGGAAAAAGATAAAAGGGTACATGCCTCCGATTCCGGCAGCAGAGAGGCAGACGGAAGAACCGGATGAAACGACTTGTGCTGCACAGAAACCAGGTGAAAGAAGCGGCGGGGATTGGGCGCCATTTTGGGAGGCAAGAAGCATACTTCATGTCTATTGAGAGAAAGATCCTTAAACCCTCCATCGCCATACTTGTGGATGAAGGTTTTGGAGCAAGAAGTAGCAAGCGTCTTCATGAGTGGAAAATCCTGAAGGTGTGGAAGAGGCGGTATTTGTTTGTTTGTTTGGTTTGGGGGAATATATAATCCGGTTGTGGTGGATAGGGAGTTGGGGGGACTGGGGAGAGAGGGAGGATGGGGAGTATTTTATACGGGTCTGGGTCCAGATCCGGATAAAAGGAACGGATCTGATGACACGTGGCGGGTCGGTTGAATCTGCCTTTAATGGGGAACGTGACAATCTCAACTAATCTTGTGTTGGCCTTTGGAAGGACCAATGGGAGGAAAAGTTGCAGTGTTCATCGGGTCTTTTCAGCCGTTGGATTGAAAGGACGGTGACACGTGCGACGATCTGAGTAACATATAATA
>BPVZ01000024.1:1897953-1917705 GCA_020521535.1 Rubroshorea leprosula | reverse complement strand
TTTTAAATATTAAAATGTCATGATTTTCCACCTCCTCCCATTATTTTCAGATTTTTTTTTTCAAGGTTGTGGACAAGAAAAATGTGAGAATCTGTGGGCCTTATTGTCGAGGCAAGCGCAAGCAGGTCGGCCGGCTAGAATTTTTTCGCATCTTAGCTTAGTGGAGTATGGGCCCAATTTCGTTTGTCATTTTGTACAGCTTCTTAAGCCTGGTTTGGTGTAAACTTTTTCCATTTTCACATTAAAAGAAAAAGGAATTTTGCCACATTTCTTAGGCTAGATTTAACAATTAATTCAATTTTAATAGATTATAATTTATGTTGGTATCTGGCACTTGTTTCAATTCCTTTTAACAAATTGGTTTATTTATTTGGCTACAGCCAAAATAGTTTTTTTTTGTTTGTACTAATCCCCGTTATCCAAAAACTATACTGGACCCTAATTAATCCGAAATCAAACTGGATCGGACCTCATATGGGGAGAAACTCTTCCAGCGTCTATTTTTTCATTCATAAGACTCGAATTCAAGATTTTATTTGAAAAGAACGGATCTCTTTCCACCCGAACTAACAAATTGTTAGTACAACTTAAATGGTTTGGTTGGTAGGGAATCGGGATTATAATAAATGGGCTGTTCCTTGCTATTTACACTTAATGGACCTGAGCCTTAAACAACTTTGGACTGTCAGCATTATCAAGAAAAAAAGAAAAAGACAAAAAAAAATATCAGCCTTGAAGTTGAAAGCAAAATTGAGGGACTGGAAGTATTGGGCTCAGACTTTTAGTTCGACGTTGAGGAACGAAATAGTACAATCTGGGCTGCATGTAGCCCCAATCCAGTTGCAGAAATCGTCAGAATGGGCCCATCTATTAAAATAGATAAATCCTATGAAAAAAATTATAGATTCAAACAACAACCTGAGATTTAAATAAAAATCAACCAGATTTAGGATACGTTTTGATTTTTTTTTTTAATATGAAATACTAAAAATGTTTATTTTTAGTAGTTTAGGAACACCCATTTCAAAAAATAATCATATAAGATTAACATTGTTTTTAACAAAGCATTTTCAACAAATCCTTAATGGTCAATTGGTTTACGACCCAAACGTAAGAGTTGAAGATCGTCAAATCAATCAGCGAGCTAAAGATTCATCCTTATAATTAAATTTAAAGTACAACTTACTCCAACATTTCTAATGTTCAAAAGAAAAGAAAGGGGCTTCAAGAGTCATGGATGTTTTTGTTTTGGTTCAATGGATTAAGGATAACTTGAGATGATGAAAAGCAGGAGGCCATGCCATTTTAGGAATAGATTAATATATACAAAATTATAAGTAACAAAGACAAAAGGCAAAAATAATAATAAATTATAGAATTTCACTAGAAGAAGAAACAATCACACAATAAAAGACATGATTATTGCCACCTTGGCTTTTGTTAAGGCCACTCAAAAAGTGTAATAACTATGTTTGTTTTAACTGATTTTATTAATTTATAGTTTCACAATTAGTTATGGTATTTAAAAACAATAGTTCATATATAAATTTTAATTTTAAGTAATAAATATTAATTATTTTATTAACTAATAATTATAATTATTAATTATATTTAACATTCAGACACTATTTTAAATGATCTTAACAAAAAGCCGGTGGCTATAGCCTTTCCCCACAATCAATGGAGAAGAAACTGCAAATCGGGAAATATGATTTGATTGATATGCCTGCAAAACTTGCTCTAGGGTTTATACATGACTTGTGTTTTTATATTTTGATCCAACATCCTCAAGTTACCCCGTTTTGGAATCTGAACCAACAAATAGGTCGCCATTTAGACATTACAAACTGGAGACGAAACCAACACGCATGGGATCGATCAAAACTTGTTCAAAACAACAGAAGGTTCTCATATATTTTCCTTAAGAACGACTGAGTACATGTGGTAATGACTTTATGTCGTTGAATGGGTCATCTATATTATATATGTGTGTGTTAACCATATGATTTTCGACCGAGCATTAATTTTCTCTGCATCATTTGTTTTTCTAGAATAACTCCTGAGTTGACCCCCTTTTTTATTTTTTGAAAATTGCCATTAGACTTATTTTTGGGCTAATTTAAGAGTTGTATGATGTACCAAATTAAAAAAAAAAAAAAAGAAAAGAAAAAAGAAAAGAAAAGAAGTATTGCATTACCATATGTGTCACGCCAAGCCAACGTAGCAAGTCAATCACATTTGTTGTATGGCCAGCATTATATGTGAACCTGATGGCTGACGCATGAGACTACCCGGGTAGAAAAGGAAAATTCATTCATTGTTGCTTTAAAAGTTATTAGTGTCAACGAATTAAATAGTTTAGTGGTCATTTTTTTTTATTGAAAATAATAAATCATAAATTCGAATCGTATGATATGCAGTAGGATGTGATAAGAAATGAGAGACAACAACCTCTTATTATATAATTAAGATAAAAAAAATAAAATTACTAGTATACCACAGCCGGGCGAGGTCACATCACTTTTCATGTTACGTCCTCTACAAATTATATGTGAATTTTTAAATAAAAAATTAATTATATAATAATTTATTAAAATTTTATAGAGTTTACGTGATACTATAATTAAAATATTATTTTTATAATTAAAGTTTAAAGTCCACAATGATAGTTTGAAAAAAAAAAAAAAAGAGTTATTTCTTTTTTCTTTTGGTAGAAAAATGTTATTTTTGACAGCAGTTTCTGCAATTGCATTGACAAGCATGCAAATAGTTTATTTACGTCGAAGACCAGAGCTGCACTTCACTTAATTTTACAATAAATTATATATTCTAAATCGATTACACAACACCTCAAGTTATACTATACTTGTAATTATATATTAGCAGTCAATATCTTACTAAAGTCAACATAACTCTTCTAATTACTTGATCAGAAAGGAATAGCAATTAATAGAAAAATTATTGGAACATATTTCATTCAATATATTTTTTGACATTTGTTTTGGTTCAATTATTAAAATGTAATATAAATACAACTTGATTAATTGATTCTTACATTCTATATACATAATTGCATTTTTAAATTTATGTCTTTAATTTCAAATAAAAAATAATAACTTTTTAATAAATATGTTGAATTGAATTGTGTACTAATTAATGTCTTAATTAATAAAGTAATATTAGGCATCAATGACATATAATTCCATTAGTTGCCCCGTCAAAGAAAAAAAAATTCCATTAGTTGCAAGTTAGACTTTATATTTTGGTTTATGATGAAGACTTTTCATATAATGAAGAAAAAAAAAATTCTTATATAGTTATTAACAAGGTATCTGAGTTCTTAATAAAGGTTGAAAACCAGAAACTTTGAAGCTGCAAGTTTGAAATTTTGTATATCAAGGTATATGTGCTTGTTCCTCTTATACTATCTCTTTAAGATTGTATTTGTACTGTGCAAAATGAATGTCATATATAATATTATAATATGAATATATATATATACATTGATTTAGATCATATAATGAGAGACAATTTTTTCTCATTTTTAAATTTATTTTGTCCGTATAACATATAATTTAAATTTAAAATTTCTTATTTTTATTAAAATATTATTATCATTGAATTATGTAAATTATTGACATGTAATATGAATCAAGTAATAAGTCTAATTCACAAAAATGGAAAAAAAAAAAAAAGAGGAGAAAATCTTGTATATGTGTGGATAAGAATAGATGTATATGTTTGGTCAAAAGAGGAGAACTCATTTGAGAATTTCATGGTATGATCAGGTCATGATTCATTCATTACGAAAATAATTTCATTGTATGATCAGGTCAGGATTACAAAAATATTAGTATGATCAGGTCAGGATTACAAAAATATTAGTATTTAAAGAATCAAGTTGCCGGTCTCATTAATTTTCTTTAATTAGAACGATTCATCCAATCAGAAAATAAAAAAGAAATAATATTTAATTTGATTTTCTGGCATCAAAATCTGAATAATACACTTTTTTCTGTGTGACATTCAAACCTCCAAAATGTCCCGCCGCCAGCTACCGGAAACTAGAAAAAAAGGTATGCTTCGTAGATTCCCATTCCAAACGTTTACCTGGCCCCGGTGGCTGCTTCAACCTTCAAGTTCTCCAATTGCGGCTTACCTAAAAACTAAAGCCTAGAAACAGTGGACTAAGCTTAAATCTAAAGGTACGGCCTGAAAAGGAAAGGTTAAAATTTCATCTTGGTCTATTTACTTTAATTGAAAGTCATTTTTAGTTCCTAAAGTTTATTATCTGACTTTTTTTGGTTTTTTTGTTATTTTTTTACACATATGACACATTAAATAATAGAAATTTTAAAGTAGAAAGACTAAAAATGAAAAACTAAAAAATGACTAAAAAAACTCCATTTTGATCCCTTTATTTAAAGAAAAAATTTTGATCCCTTTATTTAAAGAAAAAAAAACCTATTTTTAATCCATTTACTATATAATTTTTTTTATTTAATGTGCTATATATACAAAAAGATAACCGGAAGGACTAGAAAAAAGTTGGATAATAAATTTTAGGGATTAAAAAAGAGTTTTTTTTGCTAAAGTAGAGCTATTAAAATGAAGTTTTAACCAAAAAGAAAAACCTAAACAAAATCTATTGGTCAAATTAAAAACATTAAACACCTAGGCTCAGTCTTGTTTTTCAACCATAACCAAGCCAAGAACGGAGCTAGACTTTTGAGGGGGGCAAATTTCAAAATTTCTCAAAGTCATGAGAAGTTTGCATCAATATAACTTATATTAATTTTTAATCATCAGTTATTTGATTAGATAGTAGAATTATGTGTTTTGATAGTAGAATTATGTGTATTTTTAATTACAGGTTTGTAGTTTGATTTATAATTTTTACATAAAAAATATTAATTTTTATATTAATCACTAATTTTATGTGTAAATGCACTACTTATAACATACATACCAACTTTTAAATTAATTAGATATATTTAATTATTTTAGAATAACATATGATTTAATACCCTTAAATCAATAATATAAAATAATGAACAAAATGTTAATGAGTTGGATTTGTAAAAAATTATGCAAAAAAAAAGGTTCAAAATTATATTATTTTAATAAGCTCTAATTAAAATAAAGAGACTAAAATAACATATTTTTAGGATAAGAATGAAGACTATATTAATATTTTTTTCATAATATTTTATTAAAACATCCTAATTTTGAAGTATTTTTCACCTAATTTTTTTTGTAAGTTTAGTGAACAAATACTAATATCATATAAAATATAGTTTTTTTTTTGATATAGTTACATATATCAATAAACTTTAAATTAAAATATTAAATTTAACTTTTGAATTAATAAAATATAAATTAAATAAAAAGTACAACTGATATAAAAATTTTTTCATACCTAGATAAAATTATTTATTTTAAGAACTGATTACAAAGAAAGAAATGGTCCATTTACCTAACTCTTAAATATTTTCTTTAAGTTTAAAATGATCATTGTAATTCAAACATCAAAAACAAGTTTTATACTAAATAGAAATTTATGTACTGTATTAAACATTTTTCAAAAGTTTAAGGAGGACGGCTGCCCCCCTTTTCTTGTGGTACCTCCGTCCCTGAACCAAGTCCAATTAAATTACCCACAATAATCTAGTGCAATGATACCATCTCGAGTTCCCGTGTATGTTATTTTTTTTAGATTGTGTATTTGTGCTTAAATGGTAGGTAGAATCAATATTGTGTATACTTCTATTTGTTTTTCACAGTACCTAAAAAACATATTTAATTTCTCTTTAATCTAGCATGTAGGAACTCAAGATTAAGAAATTTATAATGATTTACTTCCTCATAAACCTAACCAAAAAATCAAATTTTAATAAGTAAAATGGAAAATAATCTCTTTTACCAACTCTTTTTTTATTGGTTTTTCCCAAATTACCACATTAAGAAAACATTCCTTTTAAGAAATAAATAAATTTATCGTTAAGATACTAACTATATAATTTTCATGATATGATTTTGATAAGATCAATTATAATTATAATTTTTACATACTGAAATTATATATAAAATTTCAATTTTATTGAGGACGTGATTTTTAAGTTACAAAAAAGTTGATCCGCGTATTTATATCCTCCCCTCCGGTCAGACCCTCCATGAATATATTTCCGGAGCTTCCTTGCTTCAACTTAGCATTGTTAAATCATATATCATGAAATTCAGGAGGCGTTCTCATGAAATGCCCGATTCCCGGCTGGTTGGCCGGTTTAAGTCTCCGATGGTGCCTACCACCATACTCTCTGTTATATTGATCTACTTCCTCTTTACAGATAGTATGGTCTCCAACTTTTCTTTGAAACTCATAGCCTTGAATACTAAAGAAGAATCTGACGTGTTTTTGGGTCAGAAAATTGAAAGGAAAATCAAATCTGTTCTCCCTGTCATTCCCCTGAATTCTGCGCAAGAAGAGGTTGTTAATGAGAGTCAGAGCTCTCTGATTCCACCGGCAAATGTCAGGGGAGGACAGAGGGTTGCAGGGTTCAGATGGAAGCTGCCAGAGTCTGAGATTTTCAGGTCAGACAAGTTAACGGCGAGATTCCACGGCCGGGTTCTGAAATTCTTCAACCAGAATTGCGATGTTCAGTTCTTCATGACTTGGATTTCACCGGCGGAGTCATTCAGGAGTAGAGAAATGTTAGCCGTGGAGAGTGTTTTCAAAGCACACGCTGACGGATGCCTGATGATTCTGTCAAGAACCATGGACTCAGAAATTGGTTACAGGAAGCTGAAACCCCTGCTTGACCATGGATTCAGGGTTCTTGCAGTGGCGCCGGACCTGTCGTTTCTGTTCAAGAACACGCCGGCAGAGGGTTGGTTTGATGAGATGAAGAAAGGGAACAAAGACCCTGGTGGGATTCCATTAGCTCAGAATCTATCCAATCTCATCAGGCTTGTAGTTCTATACAAGTATGGAGGAATATATATTGATACAGATTTCATTGTCCTGAAAAGTTTAAAGGGAGTGAAGAACTCAATTGGAGCACAGAGTATGGACATGGTGTCCAAGAATTGGACAAGATTGAACAATGCGGTTCTTGTCTTTGACATGCACCATCCACTTCTGTTGAAGTTCATTGAGGAATTTGCCTTGAATTTCAATGGAGATAAATGGGGATACAATGGACCCTATCTTGTTTCCAGGGTGGTCAAGAGGGTGGAAGGAATGGAGCCTGGTTACAACTTCAGCATATTGCCTCCAGTGGCCTTCTATCCTGTTGATTGGCACAAAATAGTAAGGCTTTTTAGGATGCCTAAAACGCCGGTCGAATCCAGATGGGTAAAAGCTAAGCTGCTTCAACTAAGTGGGATGACTTATGGGGTTCATCTATGGAACAAGCAAAGCAGCAGATTGGCAATTGAAGAGGGAAGCGTGATGGGAAGATTGATATCAGAACATTGTGTTATCTGTCAAAAGATATATAGTTCTTAACTGAGAGATTGCAGGGTAAGAAGTCTCTCCCATTTTTCCTTCATTTTTGCATTGATCATCTTCCCAATGTACATAAGATGTTAACTTGATAGGGTTTAAATCCTGAGAATATTCTCTGTAATATAACTCATCATCAAATCAAATCAGGAAAAAAAAATTAATATAGAATTGTAAATGATTGTCTCTTTTACAAGTAATGAAAATGATAATTACAGAGGCTGAAGAATAGAATCAGGAAATTCTACCACAAATCATAATCCTAAACCTTCTCAGCCTCAACCTGAATCTAAATCTACTTAGTCTCCTGAAATTAAAACCTGGCAGCCTCCTGAAAGACTTCTTCCTGGTTAATATCCTGTTATTCATTTTCTTCTTCGTCTTCTGGTTCTCGAATTCTGTGGTAATGAAACTCCCAGCTGAAGCAAATTCAGTTTGACTGGTAGACCCAAATTTTTTCGAATTCTTCCTGATTTCTTCCCATGGATCACCAGTTTCTCCATCTGTATCACTATCCCACAAAGGTACGGTTTCTATTATTGGAAAAACACTGTAATCGTGAAAATAGGTAGATAAACTAGTGTGTTCAATGTCAAACAACCTCTTCAGGGACGTGCTTCCGCCTTTCATGAGTTCCATTAAACTGCTAGTTGTCCGAGATGAAGAGGAAGCAGCTGAGGAAGACAGGGAGGACGAAGACGACGAAGAAAAATACCGAGCTTTCTGGTATGCTATAATCCGCCTGAGGCTTTCCTTCTGAGCTTCATAATTGATGGTACAATTGTTATCTTCATCATTCTCTTCTGTTATTTCCGATGTCGCCATAAACTTTTCCCCACTTAACAGACTCCCTTCAGGAATGGAAGAAACTTTGTTCCTATGAACAGAGGAATAGACCAGAGGAAGATCCAAAATGCCTGAAACTTGCAGAAAGAAAGGCAAAAACTGGCCATGATTTTTCCTTTTGTTGTTTGTTTCTGAGGCAAGATAAGCTGCATATGGACAACGGTAGAATACAAAGGAGGGTGGACTTTCTTTGTGTTATAGTTAATTGGATGATTATCCTGATAGCATAATATTTCCACTAATGACATAACCCTTTTCCTTGCATTCCAATGAAAAAAAAAATGGAAAAACAAGAGAAAGAAAAACTCAAGCAAGAAAAAATTGCTGTAACTTAACCTAATCTGGGCCTCAAAAAGTCTATTTATTTAAAAAAAAAAATTATGCGTTACATTAAATACAGGCACTACCCAGGGCTCCATCCTGGTTCTGCTGTTGAATCTAATAATGGAAAAACAGTACAAGCACAGAAGCAGGAAGACTCCTTTCTTTTTTTCATTTTTTCATTTTTTTTATGGTAACAGTCAATTAAGATATAACTTTGGGCATGATGAGATTTGCTTAAGGATCATTTCGGGTAAGCATCAACGTTTTAAATTGTTTAATTTCAGTCACTTTATGCAATTATAAGTTGGAATATCGTCTCTTGAATGCCTGCCTGATTGCGTAATGATTATTGCCATATTGTTTTTCAACAAACACCGGCTTATCTCAAACAACATACTGTATACAACAATATTAAAATGCAGGATGCGATGTATTATAGACAATGACGCAATCTTTTCTTATCATTCTGAAATATTAAAGACGACTTTCTTTATACTCAGTATGGTAATATATGGGAATTGATATATATAGGAAAAATTATCCATCCATCTCACCTCATAAATATAAAAAATATATATTTTTAAAATTATATTATTTTAATAAATTTTTATTAAAAATATTAAAATATTTTATTTTAATAACATGAATTAGATTGATTTTGATATTTTCTTGTGATAATTAAAAAGATATAATTTTATAATAATAATCTCTTAATTTTTAAAAGATAAGTGGATAAACATTAATTTTATTTATATTAGACTAATGGGTATCAGATTATATTGTAAAAAATTAAGTGAAAAAATATTCCAAACTATATCAATTATCATTTTGCTTAAGCATCACAAAAAAAGACTAAAACAACTTCATTTCTACTTTAAAAATCAAGATATTTTAATTTTTCTCAATGAAGTTTTATTAAAATAATATAATTTTGAAATTTTTTTTACTTAATTTTTCTCAATATAGACTAATATTTACTTTTTAAATATACAAACATACATACATAATTGCATTAATTTTAATATCATATAATTATATTTTGTTTAGTATTTATGAATAAGGGACTGTTTGGATAAACTCTTAGGAATTTCAATTTTTGAACATTATTCATGTTTCATGAATTTAAATTTTCCTTTTAAAAACTTATATTTTAAAATATTTTTTTAACTTTAAAAAGCTCTTAAACAGTAAAAATTTAAAAGTTTCAAATTCAAACTTTTCATAAACTCTCTTTTTACTCACTTGTCACTCACTTTTTCAAATCTCCAAAAGCAAAAGCTTAATTTTTCCTCCAGTAAAAATCTAAACTTATCACTCATAACAGTACTTAAAAAGCAAAAGCTCTCAAAAAGCAAAAGCTCTCAAAAAGCAAAAACTCTCACAAGCCACACCAAACAGACTTTAAGGTATCTTTGGATTGACTTTCAACCTCTTAAGATTAATTCTTTTTTGAATGATTTTGAAGGTACACATACACTATGTTAACTTGATGTATTCAAAAAAATTAATTTCTTTGAGTGCTTGCTCCAAAACTTTAACTTAATTTACAAAATGATACTTTTTTACCAATAAATTTAATCATTCCGGTTAAATATAGCTATGAAAATAGTATGAATCAACTTTGTTTAAAAAAAATAAAAATTCCTGTCAACTAGCATTGATTTCATGATATCAACTTAAATAACATAGGTGACCACAAAAGAATTTTATTGGAAACACAATTCAAAATGTGAAGTTGGGATATAAATCAACATTCTCATTCTTTCAATTCCTCGCCTGTGATGTCCCCTTCAAATCGTAACGTTATTAATGCCCAAAGATTAAGGAAACTTCATATAATTTCTATTTAGCTGTTCTAGAGTCCGAGCATGTCTCCTCCACGTAAATTTTCTCTCCCTTGGACAATTGCAACTTTCAGAAATATGGCCAAGAAGTCACCAACGTACCGGTTGATCGGTCGTGCCGCCAAATCCCCAGTCTTCTCCACCATCGCATTTGCTGCCATTTTGTTTTTCATGTATGCAGAGCGCCTCATGCCTAGTATATGCAGTAAGACTAGCCATGAAATTCTCCAAACTACACAGATGAGTACTACTCCAGCGATCCAAGGAGAAGGAGAAGGACAACTCTCATCGACATTGAATGACATGCCAGTGACCATAGGGACGGAGAGAAGGATTGAAGACGCAGTTGAGAATGAAGATCCTTTGATTCCTCCTTTCAAAGCTTCAATAGAAGAAAGAATGGAGTGGTTTCGAAGGAAGCTCCCTGAGCTCGAAATTCTCAAATCAAACGGGTTGAGTGAGAAGTTTCACGGGCGGATTCAGGAGCTGTTCAACAAAGACTGTTCGGCTCAGTTCTTTATGGTGTGGCTTTCTACAGCAAAATCCTTTGGAGCAAGAGAGTTCCTGGCTGTGGATAGTCTGTTCAGCACCAGCCCTAATGGATGCCTGGTGATTCTATCCAGCTCCATGGACTCCCCTAAAGGACAAGGGATCTTGAAGCCTCTCCTTGACCGTGGGTTCAACATTCTTGTCATCACACCAGACTTGCCGTTCCTGGTCAAGAACACACCAGCTGAAGCTTGGCTAGATGAACTAAAGAGTGGGAACATGGACCCTGGGTCTGTCCCACTATTCAACCATCTCTCCGATCTAATCAGGCTAGCTGTTCTGTACAAGTATGGAGGAGTTTACCTAGACACAGACTTCGTATTCCTGAAAGATCTATCAGGGTTGCAGAACACCATTGGTGCACAGAGTATTAACCAAGTGACCAAGAAATGGGCAAGATTAAATGGCGCAGTTATGATCTTTGACGCCCACCATCCACTTCTTGTGGATTTCTTGCAGGAATATGCCACGACTTTTAACGGGAACAGGTGGGGTTACAATGGACCTTACCTGGTTTCCAGAGTTCTTGAGAGGGTCAGAGACAGATCTGAATATAATGTAACTATCTTCCCACCCAATGCATTTTATCCAGTGGATTGGATCAAGATAGCCAAGCTCTTCAAGAAGCCAGAGACAGAGGCTGACGAGAAATGGGCAGAGGAGACGCTGCTTGATATAAGCAGCGAAAGCTATACTGTGCACTTGTGGAACAAAAGGAGTAGGGAATTGAAGATAGAAGAGGGAAGTGTGATGGCAAGATTGATTGCAGATCACTGCAATATTTGTGAAAATGTATATGATCCCTGAAGAAGATTTTTTCCCCCAACAAAAGCATGCATACATTAACCTTGGAACCTCCCTTAGTTTATAACACTATAGAATATTATTTTGATTGAACAAGCTCTTGTCAAAGGATTCTTTTTCTGTTCTTTTTTCCTTTTTCCTTTTAGTTTAAATATTAGAAAAAAAAGGATGAACTATTGATTATGTTAAGAAGTTGTCATGGATGTTCACAGTTCAGACCTATTTAAATCTAAATTAGTGATCCTCCTTTTTTCTTTTTTTTACTCTTTTTTTTTTTGTTAATATTTAATTGTTTCGTCTTAAGTATTGTTTCATTTGGTAATAGCTCATTCCTTTAGGCTTGGCAACAGTAATTTGGAACACACATATTAACAGAGATGGAAGTATGAATACACGGGAAAAAGGGAAATTACAGGATAGAAGCTGGTGGAGAAATGAATTCTATCTATTCTGGGCTTTAAATGAGATTTAAAATGAGGAAAGATAACTAATTAGGGCTCATATTCCAATTAATGGTAGTCAAAAAGTAGCTATCCAAGACCCAAGATGAAAGTTCTATTTCTAATTAGAAATACCAATCTCCAGTACATTAATTCCCAGCTTTCCTACCTCCTGCTAATGGGCTGTAGCAGCCTTATAGCTTTCCTACTTTCACAGCTTGTTTCAAGCGCAGTCCTTTGGACCTAGAGAATTCTCAGCTATAGATAGTCCGTTCAAAGCTGATCCTAATGGATGCGTATTCATATCATCAAGATATCTGGATTCAAGACGAGGACACAGGATTCTAAAATTGTTCCTTCATCATGAGTTTAAAGTTCCTGCAGTCACACCAGACTAACACTTTCTAGCAAAGAACACTACAGAAGCTTGGCCTAATGAGATGAAAAGTGGGAGGAGTGACTCAAGGTAAAACTCCATTATCCATTAGTCTATCCAATCTAACCAAACTTGCAATACTGAACAAGTATGGAGGAATTTAACTGGATGTAGATTCATCATTCTTAAAGATTTCACAGAGTTCAGGAATGCAATTGGGGCACCAAGCACAGAGATACAGTAATGGCAAATTTATTGTACCGATCACCCAGTCCCACATGACTTCTTAGAGAAACTTGCCACATCTTTTGATGGAAGAAAATGGGGACATAATGGGCCTAATCCAGTTGCTAAAGTAATTAGAAGTGGAAGACAAGCCTGGTCACAACATGGCAATCTTGCCACCCGATGCATTTTATCCAACGGATTGGATAAAATTTGCCAAGCTTTTCAGGAAACCAGAGATGGTGAGTGAACTAAAATGGGAGGAAGAAATGTTGCTTGAGCTAAGCACAAGGAGCTATGTGATACACCAATGGAACAACAGAACCAGAGAATTAACATTGAAGAGGGAAGTGTCACGGCAAGAATAATTTTAAATTATTGGGTAGTTTGCCAGCAGACACATAATGAACAAACCTCTCCTATTTGAGAACATATACGGAATCAATTGCTTTATCCCTTTTCAGATGTACAAAACAAAGTTATGTGATTATTTAGAATTATCAATTTTTTACCATCAGAAGCTTAAGTTTTTTCAATCCAAAGTGCTCCCAACTAGGGAAACTATATTTTCAGCTGCTATTAATACCCTATTGCAAAGACCAAATACTAATTTACCCAACAACAAAATCTAATAAATCTAATAATGCAATGCTACGACAAGAACAGATTAACCCATTCAAAAGTACTTGAGATAATAACATAAAAGGAAGCAAATTCAATTTTCGGTTTAGAACTTACAACAGTGAAGGGATTAAAAGGGTCTAATCATCGGTTTCATTCTCAGCCTTATCATCATCATCATCATCAATATCATCGAATCTGTCTTTCTTTACAGTCGACGGAGGCATCGGCACCCTCGGCGGTCCCCTCCCCTTCTTCTTGTCCCTTGGCCTCGCCTAAACAATAAATTCAATTCAAAACCAATTTTCACCACCGTGGCTCACAAACGAAATGAAAACACAAAAAAAAAAAAAAAAAAAGAGTATTCAAAACGGTTCTCACATTGCCGAAGGAGTGATTGAAACGCTTTCCCTTCGCCGTTTTGCGGTCGCCTCTGCCGCAATACACTATATGAGAGCAGTGAAAGGAACAAAATCAGTACAAATCATCATCTCAAAATCAAAGAAAAGCAGAAATTTCAGTCCGTCTTTAGATTTACCGTAGAGAGTTGATGCAGAGGGAGCGGTGGAGACTGGAAGTGGCGAAGTTGAAATTGCAAGGGGAGTGCCTAGAGATTCAGAATTGGAGAACGAAATGCGAGAGAAGGAGGAAGAAGAAGAAGAAGAAGAGGAAACACGATTAAGCGATAAAGTGACTACTGGTGCAGCTCCAACCATAACCGACGCCATGGCTAAGCAGTGAGGATAAGGTCTCGTGTGCCCCCTTCCTCCCGATTTCTGTTGATGTGTCCTCCTTCGAAAAGAACCTCGACATTTTTCTCTGTTCAAGGCCCAGTCCAGTTTAACAATTATCTTGGGCTTTAAATTCATTTACGGCTCGAGGCCCAAAGAAATGAAAGATCCAGTAAATCAGATTCAAAGTAGGGACAAAGAAGACGAGAAGCCCATTAGAATCACGGCCTTGATTAATCAGTCCTCTCTTTTTTTTGGAGTGCAGTAACTTTCCTGATACGTTCTGATATTACTGAAATCTCAAGTTACTGAAACAAGATATAGATCTAAAGCATCAAGGTCGGAACAACATGTAATTTTTGTTAAATTTGCAGCTTTCACATGTACGTAACATTATGAGTCTTAAAGTAAACTACTTCCTTAGGATAGTATCTTACTTCAATCAAATCCTTTCACAAATCACAATGCTTATATCTCAAGCATTTCACCCCATTGCCTTTTCTTTTTTTTTTTTTTTTGAACATGGAAAATTATGAAGGATGGAGGATTTTTCAAGTTATTAATGGAAATCAAATTCTCAATTAATTAAGTCTAAATAATAAGATTTGAAAACGAATCATTAAACCTGAGGATTCGGCTCACTTAATTTTATTTGTTGCTTTCTTTTTCATAAAAAAATCTTATTCATCAAGTTCTAATTAAATTTCATATCGGTATATCACCTAAACCGTGGAAAATATTTTCAATGTGGCAAAACCAATCAAGATTCCTACTCGTTTTGAATCTTTCCTGAATTTCAGCTTACTCTTTGAAATGGATCAAAATATGATTAAAATTTTATTCAGTCGCGATCAAAGTTGGATTAGGAAGTCAAAAGGTCAACATAGAGATTGTACGAACTTTTTTTTTTTTACCCATTTGAATATTTTTTTAATGGAACGTATAAGATCGCTGCGTGAGTGCATGTGCAGCAGCATGATTTAATATTAAAACCCTAAATCAAAAATGAACTAAGATAATGGGAAAAATTAATCAAATAGTTTTGATTGAACATGAGTCCATTAAGGTTCATGTATTTTCACATGAAGGAGAATGCACATATGGGAGTAAAGAAGGTCACGTGAGAAGCAGAGGCAGCAACGTGCAGCCCATGTGAACGGTAGGAGCTGGCCCACGGCCCACTTCACCCGCACCAGAATCTGATGGTGGAAGGATAGTCAAATCATGTACCTCATAAATCAAGACAATGCCCCATTCAATAACTACACAGTTTGCAGATTATTAATATATAATTATTATTTTACAGTTTAAATTATTCATCTGAATAAGTCATGGAATGAGAAAAAGAAAAAAAAAAAAACTCAATTAGTCAGGGTTAAGGAGAGGTCCATTTCATGCCGTTTCTTTTTATTTTTTAAAAGTAAAAATTACTTTGGGAACATGGACGTAATAATGAGATGGAAATTTTTTAAACATTAGACTATATTATCTGATTTAATTAGGGCCTGTGCTTTTCATAGCAAAGGAATCATCACAATTCAAACACACTATTTTTATCAACTAAATTTAAAGAAAGCAAAAGAGGAGAAAAAAAAAAAATTAAAAGAAGGCAAAATACAGCACACACCACATGTAGGGGAAATATTGCTATGTCCCCATGTATGATACAAAATATGGAGTGAAACAGATACTTCATTTTTTTTTTTTCCCTTTTTTTTTTCTGTTCTTTACTTCATCAGATGTTCAGTCAGCTCAATGGTGTGGCGCCGGTGCTGTTCCGGCAGGTGGTGTCAGCGGCTTGCACTGATAGCACTTGGCAAAGAGACCAAACGTGTCGATTTGCCTGATGAAGTTGGTCATGCTAGCCCATCCTCCAAACCCAAATCCGACCACCAACACCCAAATCACCACAAAAGAGTTGAATACAAACATTGCAGTCCAACTTGGCAAGAAGAACGGAGGCTTCTCAGCAGCATTCTGCAATACATGAAAATCATACGCATAAACCTTCAAGTAAATTACTAAAATGATGTCGCAATGTTAGCGTCACTCTCTTTTACATGCTTATCGTATTAATTTTTATATAATTTTTAAAACTAAATACATGTCACGCGTGACCCAATCACATACTATAGCTAACATGTCTTAGCAAGTCAAGTCAGCCAGTTCATACTAGACAGCCTGTGACTGTAGTATGTAACTAAGAGAAAGCGACATCCCAACCGTCCCAATAAAATTCTTCTAGTAATGTTTTGTTGCCAAATTCTAGTCTAAAATGCTACTGTGCGTCCAGGACCAAACACGTAATGTTTACAGAGACCAAATTATCCCTAGAGGATTTTGGTTTTTACCTGGCGAGCCGAGGCTTTTCTGAAAGTGAGTATATGGGCCAAGGCGGGGATGATGTAGACGGTGAAGCTGACGAGAAGGGCACCGACGGCAGAGTTGATGGGGCCGAAGAAGGGGAAAATTATGGCCAAGAACCAGATCGGAATTACTACGGGCAATCTGGCCAGTGCTCTCAAACATATGCTCCTGGTGTCGTGCATTCCTATTACCTTTTCCCACACGAAGTACAGAGGAGTACAGGCGAACCCAAATGTAATAAACTGTATCAATTGCACAGTGGAGTACAAAAACACTGTCAGCTTTTTACTGCTAAAAGGATCATTAATGTTAGTAATCATTAATTAATTATTGAGATTAGAGTGAAAGAATTAATTAGGGAAGGAATAATTAGAGTTTGACCTGGTGGATGAGCATTAAGATGACAGCGGCGTCGCGGAAGCCAGTTTTGGGGAGGAGAGCGAAGGCGTTGGAGTGGGTGAGTAGCTGGTCTCCGAAAGCCCAGTAGACGGCAGAGGCGGAGGGGATGGTAAGTGTAAAAACGTACAATGTAGCAAGCAAGTATATGTATTTGAATTTCTGGGGTTTCCACATAGCATGCATAATTTCCCTGGAAAAAAAGCCAAACTAATTAATTAAAATCTTGATTTCCAGAAGAAATTACAATTTGACTATTTATTTTTGTTTTTTTTTTACTGAGGAAATAATGCAAGGGAAACGGACAAAAAGGTGGTCCAGGATTAAGGTGATCGGTAGGATCAAATTGACAGAGGAAAACAATTTGGGAACAGAACAGAAGACTGTTATGCAACTTCTGTTGAATTTTCCTAGAAAGACGGAGGAAGTGGTGGGTTGATCTGATGTTTTATCTAAAACGAGCAAAACTAAAGTAGTTAGCATGATGTTGTCTGGGTCTCGATCCCCTAGATGGCCGGCAAAAGCTGCAAAGAGAACGAGTAGAAACAGGGCCGGAAGAAAACAGAGGAAAAAGAGTGGTAATAATGTGATTAGGATAAAAGGAAAAGCTTACACAGTGACGGCATGACCACCGAAGGTGTAGAGGATGTTTGTGGCTCCGGTGAAGTACAACACCAACTTCGTCGGACCACTGTGTTTCACGCCCTCAGCCTGGACAACCGCAAACAACCTTAATTACCTCCAAAATATGTTTCTTAGAAAAAAAAAAAAAAAAGAAAAGGAAAAGGAAAAGAAAGAGGCATTGAAAATTGAAATGTTTCTGTTTTAGACCTGGCCGTGAACAAAGGCAGCGATGGCCAAGTACCAAGCCGTATAAGTGGTCATCCCAAGGCCTAGGAAAGACCAAATCCGGTAGTTGTGGAAGGAGGGAATGAAGACGGTGGTGGCGCAGCAAGCACCGAAAATATAGGTCCATGTCCTCTTGTCCAAATGATCGTTGATGTAGTAAATATTACTGTTAACAAAATTGGACGAAAAAGCCAGTTTCAGATTTTGCTGAAATTAAGGTTAGGACATGAGGAAAGATGTAAAGGAGACATCTTTACCTTGCACAGGCTATGAGTTGGATGACAGATCCAAATAGAAGGAAAGTGCAGTTGAAAGCGAGACCAATTGCCTTCCAGTATGGACCAAGCAACCCATCAAGAACTTCAAACCACTGCAGAATAAAAGAAGATTAGATTCCTGTGCTGGTGATGCAGGCGGTGGTGGTTGGGGGAGATTAGAACGGACCTGAATCACGTGGTTCTTGAAGCTGACGTTTTCCTTCTCCTTGCGGCTTCTGTACTCAATATAGAGAACACTGATGAGGTAGGCGGTCCAGCTTCCCATCAAGCCATAGAAGATCTGCAGGATGATTCCTGAAAGCATACCCAGCTGGGAAAAAGAGTAGGGGAGTGTTAAGAGCACTTGCGCCACTTGGTTGGAAGCGCAGCTGAACCAGGCATCCCAGGCGGAGCCACCGTGCCAGAGGAGGCTCTTGACACTGAACATTGACTGGTTTTCTTCCCCCTTCTCAGCATCCTCCTTGGGCTCATGTTCTGTTTCGCTGAAGTTGGAGACTATAGCTTCCTCTGCTTGCTTCTGAGGCAACATTGTGTTGGCTTCTAACGACTAAATCCTGGTAGATCTGAAATATATAAAAGACAGTAAATGAGACAAAAATTATTATCAAAACGGAACCCCAGGAAAACGAAAGCCATCATGCAAGTACCCCAGGTCCAAACAGAAGGAATTTCTTCCAAAACTTAGAAAAAGATAAACAAAAGCTTACATAGAAATCCTAAAACAAAAAAAAAAGAAACAAAAGAGAAGTCAAGCGAGTTTGGACCAAAAAGAAGAGTTCTCTAATTAAACATATTTTTCACAAGCAAACCTAAAAATCCCACTTCCAAACATACCTTGTTTCTGAGAGGTCTTTTTCTTGCAAAAGATTGAAGAAACCCCCAAAAACAAAATGGGTATGATCTTAAAAACCCCTTCTTTGCTTGAGTCGATCAATCTCTCTTTTTTAATTATTGAGAACTGGGGAAGTGTGATTACAGCAGTAAATATGGAAAAGCAGAGTTTAAGAAATCTGGATTCAAAGATTTGGCAGGGTGGCTTTAAATGCCCTGAAATAATTGTGAGAAAATCTCGAAGGACAAATGAATCTCTTCTACCTTCCTTTGTTTTCCTCTGTTCACCTCAGCTCCCAACTTTAATGCGCCACCAAGTTCCTCAGAAGAGCACTTAAAGACGGCGAGACCTTAAAAAGCAGCAGACTCTGCCCCGGCCTTCAATTAAGAAAGAGACACCCTTTTCACTCCTATTCAACTAAGCACGCTAATATACTACTACTACACTACTAATAATGCTCTTATCCTATCCCCTCAAAGAAGAGAGACCTTGAAAGTGACTAAACCCCAAATTCCCTGTGTATTCCACTTCTGATTCGATTCTTGGGTCTGTGCCCAAAAAAAAGAAAAAGGTAGGTTTGAGAAATTAGAGATGTAGGAGGGGACGGAACCAAACCATGCCCTTGCTTTTTATAGCCCAAGAAGTCCTCTAAAATTGACTGCCCCGGAAAAATACTGAAGTCCTCTAAAATTGACTGCCCCGGACAATACTACAGTATGTTATGACGAAACAGAGTGTCATGACAAAAAAGAACATAATTCTATTT
>BPVZ01000024.1:1865077-1875209 GCA_020521535.1 Rubroshorea leprosula | reverse complement strand
TCTAGAAGCCTCCTCCTTCTTACTACACCTTCCCCAAGCTTGTTTTTTTTGTTTTTTGGTGCCCAGAAGCCTTTGGCTTCACGGGCTTTTGGATGTTGAGAAGCCTTCCAGCTTCTCATGCACAATGGAGCCACCTTGTCGTGCTCCGGTGTGCATTGACCACCTTGTGTGGTCTGTCTGTTTCTTTTGGGGCCCCTCTGGTGGTCCTTTTCGCTTCTTTCTTTACTATTTTCTGGTTTTCTTTGTTTGTTTCCTTAGATATGGTGGCCAACAAGCCAACCATGTTGAAATTAGGGGTGGCCGTTGATCTCCTTGCCCTGACATTGTGAAGACTGAGCTCATCTTCAAGGGTAGATTGAAGGATGTCCAGCTTCTGGAACGATCAACCAAAGGAATTTGTAATCTTAGGTTCCTTAGAGGTTGTTCGTGTGATTTTCACTATCTTTCTTCTATTTGTTCTTTGATGAACTTGATCTACTCTGATTGTTGTCTCTAGTTGGATTTTCTTTGGTCTATCATGTGTTCTTATCACTGTGATGAAAATCCTTACTGTAGATGCTGTATGGCTATGTTTTAATTAATTAAACAAGTTCTGCTGAGTTCAAAAAAAAAAAAGTGTTGAAGACTAAGTCAAATAAGAACATTAGCAGAGTCCTAATAGAGTGGGGCAAACTAGATTCTTATTTGATGAAGCCATGTTTTTAGTAGGAGAGTTACAACAAACTCTTGTTTTATGCTATCTATAAATAAGGAGAATTACTAGTTGTACTATGTGTCAATTTCTCATCTTTTCATCATGTTTCCTTATTGTTCTACTTTCAATATTCAGCAATAAAAGTCATTTTAGTTTTCAGTCACTTACTTCTCATTCTTCAATTTACTCTCATTTAGTTCCTCTCTTGCTATATGCATAAACACCATTCTACACTCGATCAACTTTTATTTTAGAATTTTGGTATTAGAGCTGTGGTTGTAGAAAGCTTTGTTTGTGCTGGTCATAATGGCAAGAAAAGGTGGTGGTACAAAATTTGAGATTCTCAGTTTTGATGGATCAAATTTTGCACTATGCAAATTGAAGATGCATGCAGTGCTCATGACGGATGGTTGTGCAGTGGCTTTCTTGCCAAGAGAAGAGAGACCCAAAGGAATGACGGATAAGTAATTCTCTAAGAAGGACGAGACGGCCTTGGCAAATTTGCAGCTGGCACTGAAAGACAATATTCTGTTCAATGTAGAGACAGAGTCAACTGTAAAAGGGCTTTGGGAAAAGCTTAAGAATATTTATGAAGGCAAGTCATTGGCAAACAAGATTTTTCTAAGGCGATAGTTTTACAACTTGAAGATGAAATATGGAGGGTCAGTACAAGAGCACCTTAATGAATTCAATTCCCTTACTAGTAAGCTTCTATCTCTTGATGTTAAAATAGATGATGAAGAGAAAGGAAGTATCTTATTATGTTCTATGCCTGACTCTTGGGATAACTTGATTATGAGTTTGAGCCATGTGAAGGTTCTTGATATGGACTCTGTTATAACATCACTATTATTTGAGGAGATGAGGTGAAAATCTAGCCAATCTAGTCTTACAGATGCTATGTATGCATGTGGTAGATCTGTTGAAAGAAGTTCTAGAGATCGATCTAGATCCAAGTCTAAAGGGAAGAAGAAAATGAGATGCTGGAACTGTGGAAAGCCAGGGCATGTGAGGAAGAACTGTAGAGCAAAGAAAGGTGAGGATTCCAATACTGACAATTTTCAATGAAATCTTGTATAGAGTCTTGATTTTGCAAAAGACGGGGATGCCTTGACTGCTTCAAAATGTGTGGAACCATGAAATCAGTGGATTCTTGATTCAAGTGCCTCCTTCCATATGACACTTCATTAGGAATGGTTCCACACTTACAAGTCTTGTGCTGGTGGTGTCGTTTACATGGGTGACAATGGTGAATGCAGAGTAGTCGAAACCGGAGATGTGCGCATCAAGATGTTTGATGGTTGTATCCAAACAATCTCCAATGTTCAACATGTACCTGCATTGAAGAAGAGTCTTCTGTCCTTGGGAAAGTTTGACAAGCTTGGTATGAAATTCATAGGGGAGAATCGTCAGCTAAAGGTAGTCAAGGGTATTATGGTTGTGGCAAAGGGTGAACTGGTTGGGAATTTATACAGATTGGTGGGTGAGACTTTAATGGGCGAAGCTGCTGTTGCAAGTATCAAGTCTGAATCCTCTTCTGTTTGCACATACGGTTGGTACATATGAGTGATTGCGGGTTTCAAGTACTATTTAATCAAAAAATTCTTCTTGGTTTCAAGACTGACTCATTGGGTTTCTGTGAAGATTGTGTGTATGCAAAACAACATAGGCTATCTTTTTCTTTGTCAACAAACAAAAGCCATAAATTCCTTGACTTGATTCATGCTGATACTTGTCAAGTACCTGTTGTTTCTATTGGTGGGTGTTTTTACTTTGTGACATTCGTTGATGATTTCTCTCGAAAGGTATGGGTTTTCATGCTCAAAAGGAATCTGATGCTTTTGAGAAATTTAAAAGGTTTAAAGCATTAGTAGAAAATCAAAAAGGCATGAAAATTAAGTGTCTTCGAACTGATAATGGGGGAGAATTTTGTAGTAAGGAGTTTAATGATTTTTGCAATGAGCATGGTATTAAAAGACATCTTACAATACTAGGAACACCACAACGGAATGGGGTTGCTAAGATAATGAACCAAACTCTCATGGAGTGTGCTAGATGCATGATGAGCACTGCGAAATTGGGGAAGGAATTTTGGGCTGAGCTGTTAATACTGCATGCTATCTAATCAACCGCTCACCCATTATTTCTCTCAAGATGAAAACTCCGGAGGAGGTTTGGTTTGGTAAACCTGCAAACTATTCTTTCCTTCGCATATTTGGATGTGATGCTTATGTTTGGATGCCTAAGGAGAAAAGAACCAACGTTGATAAAAATTCAAAAAGATATATTTTTCTTGGCTATGAGATTGGTACAAAGGGGTACAGATTGTGGGATCCTACTGCCCGCAATCTTATTATTAGCCAAGATGTGGTTTGTAATGAAGAGGTTTTTCAAGGCACAACTAAAAAGGAAGAAGCAAAGAAGATTGTTGTTGAGCAAGAAGCTAGTTTTGATGATGTTGTACAAGAGGAGAATATTCAAAATGATCCTCAATCTGAGTCTGAGCCTAAGTTTGAGCTTTTACATGAAGGAAATTCATCTGGTGATGCTGTTTCGCCTCAACCTCCAAGGGCCATTAGACCTCTAGTGAGGTATGATGACTATGTTACATCTTTGAAGCCTCAATCTAATTATGTATGTGCTTATCTTGCTTTTTCAGAAGAACATGAGCCAACTTCTTTTAAAGAGGCTTGTGAGTCTGTCAATTCTGACCAATGGAGATGTGCAATGAAGGAGGAGATGAAGTCTTTTCACAAGAACAAAACTTGGGATCTTGTTCAGCTACCAAAAGGTCTAAAGGCAATTGGATGTCACTGGATATACAAGTTGAAGAAGGGCTTAGAAGGGAATATAGAAAGATACACAGCTAGACTTGTGATTAAAGGGTATGCCCAAAAACCTGGTATGGATTTTGATGAAGTTTTCTCACCAATTGTTCGTTTGACTACTATTAGAGTTGTTTTAACTCTTGCTGCTTCTCTTGATCTTAAGTTAGAACAACTAGATGTCAAGGCAGCTTTCTTGCATGGTGACTTGAATGAAGAAATTTATATGATACAACCTGAAGGCTTTGTTGAAGAAAATAATAGAAGTTTGGTTTGTTGGCTGAACAAATTGCTTTATGATCTGAAACAGGCGCCTAGATGCTGGTATAAGCGGTTTGATTCCTTTATCGTGAGCTTGGGATTTCGTAGATGTGAAGCTGATCATTGTGCTTATTTTTGTGATCATAATGATGGATGCTTCTGTATCTTGTTATTGTATGTAGATGAGATGATTATTGTAGGAAATAATCACACTTATGTCTCTACATTAAAAGCTCAACTTGCTGGGGAATTCGATATGAAGGAATTGGGAACCGTGAATCAAATTCTTGGGATGAAGGTATTTAGAGACAGAAAGGATACGAAGATCTGGTTGAATCAAAAGAACTACATAGAAAGGGTTCTACGGCGCTTCAATATACAAAATGCTAAACCTGTGAGTACCCCTTTTCCTGTTCATATTAAATTGTCTTCGGAACATTCACCCAGCACTGAAGTAGAGAAGGTAGCGATGTCTCGAGTGCCATACTCATCAGTAGTAGGGAGTCTTATGTTTGCCATGGTCGGAACAAGGTCGGACATTGCACAAGTAGTGGGAGTTGTTAGCAAATACATGGCAAATCCTAGTCGTGTTCATTGGGATGCAGTGAAGTGGATCCTTAGATATTTAAAGGGCACTTCAAGTGTTTCATTGTGTTACAGTTCAATGGAACCCGATTGTGTTGGTTTTGTTGATGCAGACTTTGCTGGAGATAGAGATAAAAGAAGATCAACTTCTGGTAATGTCTTTATCATGGCAAGTGGTGCAGTTAGCTAGGAGTCTAAATTGCAGCTGATTGTAGCCTTATCAACAACAGAGGCAGAGTATATCTCTATCTCTCATGCTTGCAAAAAAGCTATTTGATTGGAGAGGTTGCTTGAAGAATTTAAAGTGAAGCAAGACACGTTTTCTATGCATTGTGACAGTCAAAGTGCTTTGCATTTGGCTAAGAATCCAACTTATCACTCTCGCACAAAGCATATAGATGTTCGCTATCACTTTGTTTGACAATTAGTTGAAGATGGCAAGATACTTCTACACAAGGTTCACACAGGTTCAAATCCAGCAGATATGTTAACAAAACCAATGGCTCGTGACAAGTTCAATTGGTGCAAGTCTTCAATTGGACTTGAAGAAGTATGATTCCTTTTCATTTTTTGTTTGTTTTGTTTCAAGAAACATGTCTTCAAGTGGGAGATTGCTAAAGACAAAGTCAAATAAGACTGTTAGCAGAGTCCTAATAAAGTGGAGCATACCAAATTCTTATCTAATGAAGCCGCGTTTTTAGTAGGAGAGTTACAACAAACTTCGGTTTTATGCTGTCTATTTTTTTTTTTGTATTAACCTCTCAGTATCTGGTAACCACATTTGGTCTTCTGACTAATTCGAAATCGAGTCGCGTCGGACCCCATTAAGGGGGAAGCTCTCCCAATGCCTGTTTCTCCATTCATAAAACTTAAATTCAAAACCTTGCTTAAAGGGAACCGAGGTTCTTCCACTTGAACTAACAGGTCGTTAGTGTTTTATGTTGTCTATAAATAAGGAGAATGACTAGTTATACTGTGTGTCAATTTCTCATCTTTTCATCATATTTCCTTGTTGTTCTGCTTTCAATATTCAGCAGTAAAAGTCATTTCAGTTTTTAGTTTTCAATTTTCAGTCACTTACTTCTCATTCTTCAATTTTCTGTCATTTAGTTCCTTTCTTGCTATATGCATAAACATCATTCTACACTCAATCAACGTTTATTTTATCATAGAAAATGTCTATCTATCAAAAACAAAATAAAATGTCCAAAAAAGAGTGTGGAAGAGAATATTGCCAGCAATTTCAGTACTGTCGGGAGGTCAATAGTTAGAGGTCCAAATTGCCTGTCACCTATGTATATATATATAAATGCAACAATTGTGGTTTTAATTGCTTTCAAGTTTACTGTTACGTGTGGTGCAAGAAACAAAAGAGTTAGAATTTTAGTTGGATGTCAATATCTACCAGTTAGAAACTTCCTCAAGAGTACAAAATTAACAGAATCGTTAAGGTAAACAAGAGATCTGGAAGTTTCTTTGTTTTCTTCACTCAAAAGATAGGAATAAAAATACTGACACACGAGATATTATTAAGGAGCCCGATTAGTTAGCTTGCATTAATTAAGTCAAGCAAAATTTCAACCCCCCATCGGCGGCTCCCGAATCTGTTCATATTCTAATTAATTAGGACCAGCATTAGATCAAAATCTCACATTCATCATGTCAATTATGTAACGATTTCATAATAATTTGATATACACAACTAACTAATTATCCTAAAAGACATTTGTCATTTGTAAAAATAGCCTCACCTCCTCCACAAAAGTGGTGTTGGCGCGGTTCATGTGGATGGGCTGTGGGCGGCCGGGAACTGTAAAAGGATGCTATTGAATGGGACGGAGGTGTCGGTTTGGGCTTCCAACCACTCGGACCCCTTGTCACAACTGCCCCAATTGATACAACAAATTAATTAAAAAGTCTTAGCATAGTTAAACTTACTTTTAATTTCAATATTTCCATGCATGCTCTGTCTATTTCTCAACCACACAATTTTTTTATGACATATTCAGTGCCCAATGGCTTAAATTTCTAACCATCTTTTCTGCCCCTTCAATCTCCTTTTAAATCCCCCCTGTCTCCCCTTCCTTTTCTCTCTCATATTAACACCCAAAGCTCCAGTTCTCACTTCATTTCCTCTCTGTCACATGGTCATGGGGGCTCACCGTCGGTTCGAGCCAATCTCCAAATGCCGCAGTGAAGGGCGATCCAATCAGACAGTGGCTGCCGACTTAGATGGCACGCTGCTCGTGTCACGAAGTGCTTTTCCTTACTTCCTGCTTGTTGCCCTCGAAGCTGGAAGCCTCATCAGAGCGCTCCTACTCTTAGCGGCATGCCCCTTTTTGTATTTTGCGTACTTGTTTATCTCTGAATCATTTGCAATCCAATGCTTCATCTTCATTACCTCCGCTGGATTGAAAATGCGGGACATTGAACTCGTTTCAAGGTATATTTTTTTCTTGAGTATTACTTAGCTATTGCAAATGTTTGAATCTTGAACTAATAAGGCGTACATGTTTGTCTTTACATTTAGGTCCGTCTTGCCAAAATTCTATGCAGAAGATGTCCATCCGGAGACATGGAGAGTGTTCAGTGCCTTTGGAAAAAGATACATAATCACTGCCAATCCTAGGGTCATGGTGGAACCATTCGCCAAGACATTCTTAGGTGCGGATAAGGTCATCGGAACAGAGTTGGACGTGACAAAATCCGGCAGGGCAACCGGATTTGTCAAAACACCAGGAGTACTCGTCGGAGAACACAAAAGGAATGCCATCCTGAAGGAATTCGGAACAAACAATCTTCCAGATTTAGGCCTCGGAGATAGAGAATCTGACCATGATTTCATGTCATTATGCAAGGTTCAATCTCATTACCCTACTCTTTTACTTTTCAACTTTTTTCTTTCTTTAGTCTCTTATAGCACCCTTTTCACGTTTGCGCACCTGTTATAATGTCCAAAAACTCTCTCGTATGGTTCTCTTTTTCTTCGGTACATCTCTCTCCTATAGTTCTTTTAACTCCATATAGTTTTTTTTTTAAAAAAAAAATCTTGGCTATCCCATGAGAGAAGAACTTATTTTTATTTTTTATTATACTTCATCACATATTATATAATTTGAATTTAAAATTTTTTATTTAAAAAAAAATATCACTATTAAATAGTTTAAGTTTGCTTTTAACTCCATATAGTTAGTATGCAATTGAAGCTGGCAAATTAACTCCTGGGTTGTTGGGAGCGTTTATGGCAATAATTGTTTGGCCATCTCTTTTAATTTTTTAGTGGGTCCACTAAGGTTATCCTTTTCCCCCTTAACCTCAGGTCCCAAAATTCTTCCATTTTTGTTTTATCTTCCTATGGATTAGCCTTTTTCAGTTTTCGTAACCCTTAATTTTTATTTTTTTTTCTGATCGTTGTTTCGTAACCCTTAATTAATTTCTCTACATGTACTAATTGTGAAAAAAACCGACCTTATGATGCATACTTCATTCAATCTAAAATATTTATCATCTAATTAGTTATACCTAATAATATTTTAACAAAAACTGTATAAAATAAGATCTATTAGATATTCTTTTGATCAATCTCAAAATAATAATTATTTTTTTTACTTTATTTTTTCAAATCAAGGATTTAGGAGTAATTCATGAATTTATTTATATTATCCTTAAAAAAATTTAAAAAAATAAAATAAATTTTTTATTAAAATAATTAATCAAAATAAATATATAAAATTGGGTTAAAGTAAAAAAAAATATTTTTTTATCTTAAAAAAAGGACAATTAATTTAAAATAAACTCAAAATCAAATAATGATAATTATTTTGAGAAATAAATAGATTAAAAATTCTATCTAATAATTTTAATAGTATAATTAATTTAATGCAGCTTAAATTAACCTAATAATTTTTTGTAAAATTAAATTCAAATAACAATTAACCAAAGAAAAAAAAAATTCAAGCAACTATTTCGGATATGAGGTGGTAAATATTGAGAAAAAAACTAACATTTAATTTATGTGATATCATTTTCGTCTTCTCCGTCCAGTCAACACACCTTCGTTGTGTCTTCTACCTACTTTTTTTTTCTTTTAATTTCGTGCATCTCAGGTAAAAATCATGAATTGTAGCAGTTCACCCTTTAACTTTCCCTCTTCTAAATTGTCTGACACATATTCGTTTAATCAACACCATTCTTGTGACATCCAGAAACCTTAAATTTTGTTGATTTGCCTGAATTGCCTGTATATGTACGTGGACCAACCTGCTTTCCTTAAGGTCCAGTCATTATAGAATCAAAAAAATTAATCCAGGTCAGTACAATAAATATCATTATCAATGCCTGAAATGTTTGGTGAACTGAATTGTTTGTATCCAAGTTGGGCCTCCCTAGCTAATTAAGGCAGTGTTGTGCATTGAACCATTAGAAAAATTAACTAGCATGAAACTATAAAATTATAAAATTTTAAGACCGGTACTCTTAGATGGAAATTTGATTTTTTTAAATAAAATTTTGAATTTAAATATAGTAAATAAAAAAAAATAAAAGTTGAAAAATTTTTTTTTTCATAAAATCTGACAAAATTTAATTTTAAATTAATTAAGATGTAATAAAAAAAAATACAGCTTTTGACGTATGCCTGTTATTTATGTGCAGGAAGGGTTTATGGTGCCAAAAACAAAATGCGAACCTTTGCCAAGAAACAAGCTTCCAAGTCCTATTATATTCCACGACGGCCGTCTAGTTCAAAGACCAACGCCACTCGTCGCTCTGTTGACATTTCTATGGCTTCCAATCGGCTTCATCCTGTCCCTTCTCCGAGTTTACACCAACATCCCTTTACCGGAGAGAATTGCTCGATACAATTACAAGCTCTTGGGAATCAAACTCATTGTTAAAGGCACCCCTCCGCCACCGCCAAAGAAAGGCCAAAGCGGAGTTCTCTTCGTCTGCAACCACCGCGCCGTGTTAGACCCCGTCGTCACCGCCGTTGCCCTGGGAAGAAAAATCAGCTGCGTCACTTACAGTATCAGCAAGTTCAGCGAAATCATTTCTCCGATCAAAGCAGTGGCGTTGTCTAGGGAGAGAGAGAAAGACGCAACCAATATCAAGCGGCTTCTAGAGGAAGGTGACTTGGTAATATGTCCGGAGGGAACCACCTGCAGGGAACCATTTTTACTGAGATTCAGTGCTCTGTTCGCTGAGCTGACAGACAGGATCGTCCCGATCGCCATAAACACGAAGCAAAGCGTGTTTTACGGGACCACCGTTCGAGGGCATAAGTTGTTGGATCCTTACTTCGTGTTCATGAATCCCATGCCGACATATGAGATCACATTCTTGAACCAGCTGCCGGCGGAGCTGACCGTGAAGGGAGGAAAATCAGCAATCGAGGTGGCGAATTATATACAGAGGGTACTCGGCGGAACCTTGGGGTTTGAGTGCACAAATTTGACTAGGAAAGATAAGTATGCTATACTAGCAGGAACAGACGGGCTTGTTCCGGCGAAGAAGGATAAGGAGAAAGATATGGAAAAGCAAAAAGGAAAAAGCTTGATTAATTAACTGATGGGAAAAAAAATTAAGTGAAAGGGAATTCAGAAATCATAAGCAAATTGTTTTAGATTAATTTATCTATTGTTTTCCATAATGTTGTCTGAAACTTTTATTATGTAGAAATAAAATTAATTGTGTTTAGTCTTTATAGAATAATGATTATTGTGTATTTTTATTTCATATAAATATAAAAAGAGAAAAGTAATGCAGTCTT
>BPVZ01000024.1:1843818-1859151 GCA_020521535.1 Rubroshorea leprosula | reverse complement strand
AGTGCATAAATCAACAGCATATACCAAAGGAGAAAAGTGAAGTGCATATAGGGTGAAATGATTGATAAGGCACATTGTATTTCACTTAATTGTTGATGGAAAAATAGGAACTTAATATTAGAAATGATTTAAATAGTTAAATAATAATTTTTTTAAATTAAAAGTAAAATGTTTTAAATTTTAACCATATAACATGTTAATAGAGTTGATTAAGAAAAAAAAAATATTAACTTTCAGTAATCTAAAATAAAATAATAAAAAAATAAAAATAATAATAATGCTGTTTATGCATGGCGGGATAAAAAGGTCACTTCACTTAATTGTCCTACACTTTCCGTTTATTCGTAGAATAGCCAGGCATGGCGGCGCTTCCGCGGGAGGGTTTCTGATAAAATCTGGGGCGCTGCCGATTTGAGATTCACTGCCCGCCGGAAGCCGCCTGAAACATGGGTAAAGCTTCAAGAGATAAGAGAGTGAGTTTTTCTTTTCCGTTGTTATCGGTGTTCTTGTTCTTGCACTTGAATGTTGTGATTCTGCAACTTACAATGGTGGAGTGGTTGCGTATTGCTTGCAGGATATCTACTATCGGAAAGCGAAAGAAGAAGGATGGCGAGCCAGAAGCGCCTTCAAGCTTCTTCAGATTGATGAGGAATTCAACATATTTGAAGGTGAATTGAGAAAATAATTTTGTGTAGCTCCCTGCCAAGAATACAAATGTTTGATCACCCTTTGATTTTCAGGAGTCAAGCGTGTGGTGGATTTATGTGCAGCTCCTGGAAGCTGGAGTCAGGTCTGCATAGCTGTTTGAGAATGTTCCACTGAAAATTTTCGAGTATTAATTCAAAATATATTCTAACTCTTGCTTCTTATGTGTAGGTTTTGAGTCGCAAATTATATCTCCCAGCAAAGCAGTCATCTGATTCAAAGTAAGTTTCTTTGAGTTTTGCTGGTAGTTTTCTGATACTACTACTAGTTTGGCACTAGAATTTCATTAGTGGCTCTGTCCCGGGTTCCGTATCAAGTCTTCCTCTTTACCCAATAAAATGCCAAAGTTAATCCACAGGGCAGTTATTGATGGTGGTCTTCGTGCATACTACCTTCTATTTAGAATGTATCTATTTGGATCATGATTTTCAGGAATGGTGAGCTTCCTCTTATTGTAGCCATTGACCTGCAGCCAATGGCCCCAATTGAAGGTGTAATCCAAGTTCAGGGTGATATAACTAATGCTCGAACTGCTGAAGTGGTAAGGAAATTATTTTCCTTTAATTCTTTGTTTTGCACCTGTATGTCCAGGTGATGAGGTGAAGATAAGTTAGGATGCTTGTTGAAACTGACATTGGCAACACAAATTTGTTATGCCAGTGTCTTAGTTCAACTAGAATATATTTTTGCATTCCTTTGGGCTCAAGCAACTAGCCTAGCTTCTCAATCCGTCTAAGGAGTAAACTTTTGTTATTATTAACTTTGAAAATCTTTATAATGAGCATGCATTACTTTTATTAAACATGTACAAAGTATGCCAATGTGCCATGGCTCAGTCTTCATGGGGGGTTATGGATGACCATTTGTCTGAGTTTCCAGTGTGGATTCTGCTTGACATTACCATTTTTATTAATAAATTTCTGCTCCAATTAACTGAGGTTAATATCTTTGGTGTTTACTTTTTTCTTTGTAATTCTTTTTTTTTTTTTTGTTTGCCTTGCAGGTCATTAGACATTTTGATGGCTGTAAGGCTGACCTTGTTGTCTGTGATGGTGCTCCTGATGGTAAAGGGCTGTTTCTGGTTCTTAACTTTTCATTCCTGGCAGACTTGAACCTTGTTCCCATATGATCTGATCAATTTGATCAATCAGGCACCTGCCTAATACACAGCTTTTGTCTCTGCTGATTTGCAGTTACTGGTCTTCATGACATGGATGAATTTGTTCAATCCCAGCTGATTTTAGCTGTAAGTTCTTAGCTTTCTTATTTTGGCCTATGTCTCACATGACCAACTTACTGTTGCAACTTAATTTGTATGCCTCATCATTCAGTAGTTGAAAAATCATGGGGAATTGATATTGCATCTTGTTTGTTTCCAGAATATATGGAAACAGCATGGTTTTCTTGTTCTTCTCCCAATTTATCAACTTATATCTATGCTTGCATATCCATGTTAGTATGTTACTATTGTAACTTGTAACTTCATAAACTAGCTGAGTCTGAATGGTAGCAATACAAAGCAACTGATCCTTTAGCATGAGAAAAGAGTGTTAAGAACTAGTACTCATGCTAATTTGTACCTAGATCTTTTAACATTACAAAGCAACTAATCTAATTAGAAGATTTTGTAACTATAATTTGAAAACACTTCACACCATCTGTTACTGATCTTACAGTAAATTTGTTCTATATTCACATAAGCTGGTCTTTTTCTACAGGGCTTAACAATTGTCACTCATGTACTTAGAGAAGGTGGAAAATTTATTGCAAAGATATTTCGTGGAAAAGATACTAGTCTCCTGTACTGCCAGGTAAATTGACTGCTGTTTAAAACTAACAATGTTAGCATTTTAACTTTGTGGTATATAAGACAGATGTTTGTGATAACAGCCATTTCCTGACACACAAGTTTCTTTAACAATACTTTTGTATTTTAACTTCTCCTATTTAATATTTACTTCTGACATGGATATGATGTTTTGCTGGGAGTCTCGTCTCTATGATTAAAAATGTTGTATGATAACTTTTTTGATCTACCCAAAGTTATAAACTCTCTAAGCTGAAGCTAATAGAAGAAGTCATAGCTCCTTCCTGATTGTGTACAAATGGATGATTCTCTTGCATTAATTGCTGTTAGCAGCATGCTCAAATAAGTTTGTTTCTAGCCACTCTCAAAAACTGTCAACTTAAGTTTTCCAACCTACTACCGTACAGTGAGCCACCATCTTCTTTTTATTTTCTACCCATTCTTGCTCTGAAGAGGTGTCAATAGATATAGTGTTAATATAATTATTTTAGCCTCAATATTTATTTATACTAACATGAAACTCTTGTTTGACTTCTTTCTTGCAGCTGAAATTATTTTTCCCCGTAGTGACTTTTGCAAAACCAAAAAGCAGCCGTAATTCTAGCATAGGTAAGGGTAACATGAAAAGCATATATCAAGGGATGCATTTTCTTTGATAGCTTAGTTTATGAGTTTCATTTTCAGAAATATTCCACCTGACCCACTCTTCTTAGTTCAACTCATTTGAATTGATATAAATTTAAGATTGGAACTTGAGACCCAGCAATGCCATTGCAATCAAAAAATAGTCAAAATGATATCAAATTTACTTGAATAAATGGGAATTGCATTGCATGCCATGTCCAAATCTTTTCCTCAGTTGGTTTGCTGTATTTTGTTCTAGTTTGCTGCTAATACTTATTTTGTTAAAAATGCAGAGGCATTTGCAGTATGTGAAAATTATTCCCCTCCTGAAGGATTTAATCCAAAAGACTTGCATCACCTCCTTGAAAAAGTAGGAAGTCCCTCAGGTGCAGATGATCTTGGTAAGTGATATGGAACATGTTTATATCTTCAGTTTTTGATTATTGTGTCAATATATGAACCTATATTCACATTTTAGGTTTAGATCAAATTGCTTAACAGTCATTACTGGAATTTCTTTCCATGTTGAACTAGTATCATCCAACCTTATCCTTGGTCTGAAAATTGCCCAAGCCTTTTCACACTTTAACCAACATTTGTTTATTTGTTAGACCCTTCATAATTGTTAAGCTCTAACGTTGATATTTAAAGATTCAGGTGAATAAACACAACTAACGTTAGCTGATCATGGTCATTTTCTTACTACCTTCATTTTTGTTCCCATAACAGATTGCAGTAGTGGGTGGTTGGAAGGGCCAAATAAGGTGTATATCCCATTTCTAGCCTGCGGGGACCTCAGTGGGTATGACTCGGACCGTTCATACCCACTACCAAAAGACGCTGACGGAACTTATCAAAGCTTGGACCCCGTCCAGCCTCCTATTGCCCCTCCTTACAAGAGAGCTCTTGAACTGAAGAAGGCTTCCAGTCACGGAATCCGAGAGCTGGAAAAGCTATCCTTGGATTCTTGATTACACACATTTCCTTGTACCTTTAATACAAGCACCAACCATCTCGAGAATCAATTAATTTAGTACAATCAAGTTATTTTTGGAGGGAAGATGGAGTCATGGTGGCCTACTTGTCTTCCAGGAAAATGATTCCCTGGACCAGGAGGAAATTTTTTAGGTTCCATAAAGAATTTGTGTAAGTAAATTATCACATTTGTAATAGCCAGATATTGTTGACATTCAATTTGATAATCAATAGTCTCAGAAATTGACAGCAGTTCGGATAATCACATTGATAGTTACTGGAATTCGTTCGGCTGGCGAGAAAATCATGGTAGAATGCATTCAGTTTCTGCATGCAATTTTCTACATCCAACTGGGAAAAACCTAAAGAATCCTAAATTTGTTACATTTTTTTTTTCTGTAATTTACACCTTTTTCCCGAAGGAAAAAACACAAATTTCTAGCAAGAACATGAAGTGACGGAGTTCGATCTTGACAGAGATGAGGAAGAATTCAAGAACTCGATGCAGTCTTCTATGGCTTCGGCTCTGTGAGAGTCAATGGATTCAGCTAAAGACCGTGACCTAACCAGGTTGGAAGAAGAAACCTTACGTGAAGACTTCCTTGGCTCCGAAAAACTACGTAGAGCTCTTGCCATTTTAGCCCCAAGACGCATCAAAAATCTTGCTGGAGAAAAGCTTGAACTCCTTGGCAGCCTAAACACCCTAAACCCCAATATTCCGACGACCCTCTTCCTGTTTCCTGCTCTTCTAGCACTGCCACCATGTTTCAGGACAATCGTCGGCCTGTCGTAAACGTCGGGGCTGAAGCTCACTTGCTTGCTTGCTTTTCTTGACATAATTGCAATCCTTCAAAGTCCAAATGGGAGAAAGCCGAGAAAGGGAGAGAGACACGAACAAGGAAGAGGGGGGCAATTGGTGAAGTTGTAGAGGGTATTTATGGAGGGGTTGTTATGATTTTGAGTAAAGTGGAAAAGGGGAAAAAAGAAGATACCACAGGAAGAGATAGACTATGGAATTCTGATTGAAATGAGGAATATGTTTTTCTAATTCAGTATTTTTTGAATTATACAATAAAGATAATGAGTACCATTATCTACTTGATCCAGATTAGCGGAACTGAAACTATAATAAACTTGAATTGGCATGGAAGATTGTATATCATATGAATGGTCAAATCAAGAAAGCTGCGAACGAAATGAAACAGAGCATGTTGGGTTTAAGCCAGCCTACTCATTAGTCCTGTGGGGGGCTAAAGTCGGTATGAACAAGATGAATATTTTGGGTACATACGAGAATTACAAACCTAGAAAAATGAGAGGAGGCTGAAAAAGAAGAAAAAAATGGAAAACATTGTTTTTTTTTTTTTTTTTAATAACTTTTTGCAGCGTTGGTCAAAAAACAAAAGGGGGGAATTTGAAGAACACAAAGAGACAAGCACTCGATACTCTTCTTATCAGCGGTGCTTTTGAGGGTGGGGTTGATGATGGACCTACTCATTCCCTTTTTGTTGGCCATTTGTTAATTTCCCAGTTCTGGAAATGGAATTTCCTAGAGATGGTCATGGCCTGGCTTGGTCCCCAGGCCCCGAGACATGAAAAAGAAGGGAATCTGTTTGAATGAGTGTGGGAGTGGGGGCTTGGCCTCAATATTAGGGAACCCATTTCTGTCTTCCTTTTTTTTTAATCTCTTACTTTTGTTTTCTGTTTTTACCACTTTCACAGAGAATTACCTGTTGAAAACTGAAGTATCTCCTGTTCTTTTTTAGGCCATTGACTATTGAAGGGCGCACCAAGACGTGGATAGTGGACCCATGTCGGCTCTTTTAGTTTTGTCCTGGCAGGGCCTTCCAGGGTCCGTCCAAGGGAACTCCTAACAAGTCCTGATTCAGCAACCAGCCCACTAGAACCGGAATTTGTTTTGGACTAAGTGGGCATTTAGAACCCAAACAAGAAAATAGGCTGAAAATGAGCAGGAGTTCCATACGTATTTCTGACCCACTAGCTGATCCATTCTGCTCCCTATTGGAAGTTTATGGAGGCTACCGATCCCAACAGTGAAATTTAATAGAAAAAGAAAAAGAAAAAAAATGCTTAAAAATAAGTCCCTAAGGATATGTTGAGAATGTAAATTTGTTTGTAATTAGTACTATAGGATTTTTTTTTTTTTTGACAAAGGTAACGGTTAGATTAGTAAGGTTAGTAAGGTTAGTATTATTTGTGAGAGGTATTAAATTTAAATCAAATGTACAATCCATCAGTTGTTCTTTTGGGCAGCAATGGCTACCATCGACCACAATGGGAGAATACCATAGGATAATTTTTTTAGGCCGTGCTATATACATTTGCTATTTGATTAAGCCCATAAAAAAAAAAAAAGAAGAAAAAGTTCGAAAGACTTTGTATGCGTATGCGGTTGTTTTCATTGGACAGTTCCCTTTTTAAACGCTTTAGTTTAGTTTATCAATTCTTAGGACATTACCATAAACTTCATTATTTATTTCTGTAATACGATGATCCTTTCACACAGGCTCTTTAGATCTCGCAAAATTAGGTAGTGTGCAAGGGAATCTTGATTAGTATTTAGTATTTAATTAAAAACCCATTTGCCTTGCTCTGTTGATCAAATAATTCATGCCAATGAGTTATTAGTCTGATCCACTTGATAATCAAAGTTTATTAAGCAAAGTATATTCATTGGAATATAACTTAATCACTAGATATTTTTAGCCCGGAAGTCGTCATTGATGATGACCGAATAATAGACAAAAAAAAAATAATTTTATTGAAGAATACGATTGTGAGATTTTATAATAAAATAATATTATAGATAAATTATTTTATTTTTTTCTCAATAACAAGTGAATTATATATGAAATGTAATGAAAATAAAATTTTTTCGTCGAGAACTTATTTTAAAAAAAATAAAATAAAATAGATACTTTTTTCTTTAATTATTTGCTTGATTTCTTTTGCTTCTGGTAACATGTTAGAAGTCTACATATTTGAGCAAAAGCTCATGTTCTTACGGAAATGCTTTACTTTTGTTTGTCATTCACGAAACCCTTAGAGGTTAAATCGTATTTTAGTTCCTAAACTTTCAATTGTAAATACTTTTAATTTTTAAATTATTTTTTATATATTTTTTCTTCATGAATTAGAGAGAGAAAAAAAAAAGAAAACTAAAACTTAAAATTTGTTAATATTTAAAATGTTTGTACTCTTTATAAAGTAATTTAAATATTTTAAATAAATTTTATTATATATTCATTTATTAAAGATATTTAAATAACTTAATAGAAAATCTTAGCAATGTCAAGATGTATGTCCTGCAATCCCTTAGGAAAGAACACTTTTTTCGTTAAATTTATTTATTTATTAAACTAATATATATATTATAAGTTAAGGTCTAAAAATGATATATATATATACATATTTAAGTGATTAATGGACAAATTTTTTTTATAATTTAGAGATAAAAAATATAAAAAATAATTTAAAATTTAAAAATATTTAAAATTTAAAAAATTTAGGAATTAAAAAAACGATATTTAATCAACCTTAAATTAGCGTGTTGGTGCTTGTGTAGGGCCAAAGCAACTAAGCACTTTGCATACGCTTCGTATACTCCTAGGACGTGATTAAAAAAAAAAAAAGAGATGGAGTTGAAAATAAAGAGCTTAATAGATAGCCGTTAAACAGCGGTAAAACACCCAGCCCCCAAGTGCACATACTCGCAGGCTTTGATTTCCCTCTGGAAGGAATGTACACAGCTTGCGTTCCCTTCAATTCCTTCATATTCCTTCAAAAGATTTTACCCTCTCTTGATTCAAAAACCCATCCAACACTCCAGCTTAATTACCTGTAGCACTTTTCTACCATAAATCCCTCTTTCTCTATCTCTCCTCTCTCCTCCACCACCAACCATTCACACTTCTTCCTTGTCCCTCTAAAATTCCGTTCAATTTTTTGCCTTTTGCTTCTTCTTCATTAAAACCCATCAGCCTCATCTGTAAAGGAAGGATCTTGTGTGACTTTATGAGATTAAAGAGTGAAAGAACTCGAAAGGGGAGAAGGGTTTTTGTTGAGTCAACCACAATGACTATTGAAGAGGTGATGATAGAAGAGGAGGAGAGGCTCCCTTTGCTAGATTCTGAAAACCATTCCAGGCCTCTACGCATTGCTCTCTTTGTTGAGCCTTCCCCATTTGCGTGAGTATATTTCTGCCTCTTTACTTGCTATGACTGTAATTGATGATACCCTCTACTTTAATTTGATTCTCCATGTTCTTGTTCATCTTGATTTTGAAGTTTTTCAACTGATGGGCTTTGTTTCAGTGTGATGTTTATCTGTTTGACAATTAATTTTAATTGTAAAGTTGTAACCATAGGATATCGTGATTTTGTTAGTCTTTCTGTTGGATTGAGGAGATTGTTGCTAGTTCTAGTTATAACTGGGTCTTTTGGGTGGTTAGCCCATCTGACTGAGTAGCAAAGAGGCATCTTTACAGTCAATGGCCTTTGGGTTATGCCGGCTGCCAATTATGTGGATTTTGGATGGATTAGGGTCATGCCTCTCCATGGGACCTTCTTACTGTGGATGTGTTAAAACTGTTATATTCAATAGTATGGTACATTTGATTAGTTTTTGTGGTCTTGTAAGCATTCTTTGCTCTGGTCATTGTTCTAGTGGTTTTAATTGATGGAGACCTCTGCATGCATTGGGCTACCAATGGATCATCCTGCTTCTTTTCACTGTTTTCATTCTTCATGTTAAATAATTAATTGTAAAATCTAGTACTGTTTTAATGGTCATATTGTCATTTTTTTGCAGATATATATCAGGGTATAAAAACAGGTTCCAGAATTTTATAAGGTATTTACGAGAAATGGGTGATGAGGTATGTTCTGCAATTTGATTCAAAATGTTACAGTTAGATTACTTGTGGAACAATAAGCAAGCACTTATGTTTCAATGAAGTGCCTGTTTTAGCGTGACTTCATTTTTCAATTATCAATTCACAAACAGCAGACAGCATTTTCTCCCCAATTTCATTATATCTTGTAAATTTCTTTATTTGATGAACTGATAGGTAAGGATTTGATACATCTAGGTAATGGTTGTGACAACACATGAAGGGGTACCCAAGGAGTTCTATGGAGCAAAATTGATTGGATCACGAAGGTTGTTATAATAGTCACCTACTTATTTTGCTAGGCTTTCCTTGTGATTTTTTTTCTTTTAATGCTGACTTGCACTAATATTCTTTTTGAGGCAAAACAATTTCTTAGAACTGGTAAAAGTTTCAAATACTAATATGTAGGTATTAACAACTATGGATGGTGACTGATTTTTATAACCCTTGATAGTGACTCTTTGAGAGGCTTGCTTGTGGTTACAAAGACAAATTTACAAGTAAAACATCTTATGATGGTTAGTTAGATACTCATTGAGTTTCAGTCATGTTCTTGGTGATGTTGATGTATCTTTTTTAGGAAAAATGTGAGGTTTTTACTCATTGACTCTTTGATAAATGTCTATTTTCTTTTAAAATTTCAGAGTCCACATTTTTTTGGCTTTTAATTTTTTCTTCTTCCTATCATTGCAGTTTTCCTTGCCCTTTTTATCCAAAAGTGCAGCTTTCCTTGGCATTTAGCCCTAGAATAATCTCAGAGGTTGCTAGGTTCAACCCTGACATAATACATGCAACATCACCTGGCATAATGGTAAAGTTTTTCTTGCTTTGGTTTCAATTGTTGGTCAATTAAAGTGATTTCTATATGACAAGAGGAACTTTACAAAGTATACTATATGATGCCTGGCTGAACCATACTGCAGGTCTTTGGTGCTCTTGCTATTGCTAAGCTACTAAGTGTGCCCTTAGTAATGTCTTACCACACCCACGTACCAGTGTGAGTTTGATTCTTTGATTTTCTTGACATAAGCATGATATTATTAACTTCATAGTTTATACTCATGGTGGAATGATATACCTAGAAAAATGGTTGATGCTCCTCAAAGCTTTATTGCTATTCTAGCTTCTAAAATGTGTAAACTGGTGTCTGGACTCAAAACTGACCCTTGTGTTTCTCTGCAGGTATATACCAAGATACACATTTAGTTGGCTAGTGAAACCTATGTGGATGATCATTAGTATGTAAAATTACCTTGTCTGTTTTCCTTGTTAATCCCATATCAACTTGCAAGTTTCAGAATGATAGTGTACTTTTACTCATTATCCTGCTCAATCTTACCAGAATTTCTCCACAGAGCAGCTGATCTTACACTGGTACCATCAGCTGCCATTGGGAGGGATCTCCAAGCAGCTAAGGTGACGTCAGGTGAAAAAACAACCTCCATCTGGTCAAAAAGTCTTTGCAAATGCACTTGTTCATTTTCTCCTCTTCATTCTTTGTTCTCAATCCATCACTTGCATCTTCTTAGTCATTTATTGCAGCATGAACTGACTACTTGTTTTTATCTGTCATTGGTTCCAGCCAACAAGATTTATCTTTGGAACAAAGGTGTAGATCATGAAAGCTTCCACCCTCGTTACCGCTCTCACAATATGCGACTAAGACTGAGGTTGGATTCTTCTGCAGTACTTGGATTTATGTATTTCCTAAATAAGCTGTGTTGAGACAATTCTCTTAATCCTTTATATTTCTGCTCTATCCAGCAATGGTGAGTCAGAGAAACCATTGATTATACATGTTGGACGTCTTGGATTTGAGAAGAATCTGGATTTCCTCAAAAGGTACAGTCTTCAATCACATACGCTGAAAACAATTGGCCGCTGTACCCTTTACATCAGTTACTTTTATCATTTGTTAAAAGCACAATCCGATGTCTTGGGCAATCAGTGCATTGAAATTGGATGGAAGTTCTTAAGGGTGACATGAGATGAAGGGATTTGAATACTTGTGTAATTAAAATCATTTTCTTTTTTCACTTTTATTCTCACCATGTATTGGAATCTTGCAAAAACTGACATATGGAAGACATGATTAACAGGGTCATGGACAGACTTCCTGATGCAAGAATTGCTCTCATAGGAGATGGGCCATACAGGTAATCATCTTGACACTAATGAGCTTAAATTGATTCTAATGTTGTCTTGACCTCCCATCTGTTTTCTCATCCTTGAGAGCTGAACTTATATGTGGCAGCCGAAACATAGAAAGGTTTAACCTTAACCAGTTCCAGGGTTATTTTAAAACAAAAATGGATTCATTTGTTGCAGAGTGGAGTTAGAAAAGATGTTCGCTGGCATGCCTGCAGTCTTTACTGGAATGTTACAAGGTGAAGAGCTATCTCAGGCATATGCAAGTGGGGATGTGTTTGTGATGCCTTCAGAATCTGAGACGCTTGGACAAGTTGTTTTGGAGGCCATGTCTTCAGGAATCCCTGTTGTGGGAGCTCGTGCTGGAGGAATCCCTGATATAATTCCTGCAGAGCAGGAGGGGAAAACTGGCTTCCTCTTTAAACCTGGAGATCTTGAGGACTGCTTGAGCAAATTGAAACCCCTTTTAAACAACAGGGAACTGAGAGAAACCATTGGCAAAGCGGCACGTGAAGAAATGGAGAAGCATGACTGGAGAGCTGCCACTAAGAAAATTCGCAACGAAAATTACACTGCCGCAATTTGTTTCTGGAGAAAGGAAAAAACTCTGCTGCTAAGACCCCTGCAATGGTTGGCAAAATGGATTTTCCCATCACCAGAAGTGAACTAAATGATGCAATATACCTCAAAGGTTGGTGAAAAACTTGGCTTTCGGCTTCAATCAAGCTCTTCCTGGCTGTGTCTGTATTTTTCTGATTGATTCTTTATAATTGATTTGATTTGTTGTACACTGTTGATATTGATTCTTCTACAATTCAACCTCATTATTTCTTATTTCAACATAAGAAATTCTGTTATGTCATTGATATTTGTAACTTAGCAATATTATAGTAGTAATGTCAACTAAAATTGTAAATTTATAATTATATATTGTAACATTAAATAAGTGTAATATATTATTAAATGAATGCATATATATTATATCACAGGTAAATTTTTAAATAAAAAAAATTAATTATCTAATCATATATCATTTTATAATTTTACAATATCATATGATATTATAATTATATTTGTTAGGTTCTCTTTGTATTTTGATGATGTTTTAAAACCATGATTCAAAAGTATTTAATCTATTTTTGTGTTAAGTGTGCAGGAAAATTAATCCAAGGTTTTTAATCTTTCCCCACGATTAGAATTAATTCATGTTCCTCCTTGTTCAGAGTTCTGGATTCGAACCAATTTATTTTGGTTCGAATCAATCTCGGACTTTTGTTTTCCGAAAATGGTTCGAAGCAATATTTCTGGCTTCGAACCAAAAATTCTGAAAAGTTAATTTTGACAGTTCAACTATCTGTTTACTCTTAATGGGTCATAGGGGATCTAAATGCCTTAGCACTTTCCAAGACAAGTTAGAAAATAAGGTGGAACCTTATTGGAGCTTTTGTGAGGTGGCTTTGAAGGGACTTTAATTGCAAGGCTCCAAATCTCTATTAAAATGACCAAAAATCAGATATGGAAAAAAATACAGAGAAAAGAAGGACGACTGCTGCAGAAAATATAGTTTGATATTGTTCTGGGTTTCCTTCTTCTTTTCTTCTTGTGAGGCTTTTGGGTATATTGTCTTACAAGGGTTTTGTATTCTTCTTGGATTGGGTTTATCCTTGAAGGAGTTGAGTGAATTGAGATTCACTTGTAACGGTTTAATCTTGCACCCGCAAGCAAGAGTTTGTTCCGGTTTAATCTTGCACCCGTAAGCAAGAGATTTCTAGTGGATTGGACTCTCGAGCAAGGAGGCTTGGGGAGTGAACGTACTCCGAGTTGGAGGAACCACTATAAATCACGGCTTGATATTATCTTCCCTTTCTTTTTATTTTTCTGCACTATATTACTTTTGTTTATTCTGCATAATAACTTATAAATTGCTAGCTGGGATTACAATATTATTTTCAAATTATGACTTAATATATCTAATTAAAATGACTCCAGAAAAAAGATTTTTTTAACACAAAAAAAAAAAGTTATTTTTTTCTTTTTATTGAAAGGGAGAATAGCTGCATAAGTAAAATTCACAATCATAAATGGAGTTTGAAAGATTTTGATTCCGTCACGTGGAAAATGACGGCTTCAAAACGCCTCGTCGTGAAATAGAACAGCCAAAACGTTGCCGCTTCAAGGTTTTACCCTCTTGAGTGTAACCCGACGGATTCGGTTCGGACTTCGGACTATCCAATATCAAGTAAACCAACAATCACCAAACACGGTTTCACTGGTGTGTAATCACTCACACAATCGCCGATACGTACTGCATGAATTCCGCGTCGTTCACCAGCCCCGTCATCGTCGCCGGCGCCAACACAACCTCCAGATCGACGCTTCCGTTTCCTTCTCTCCCCGGAAAGGCGGAGATCTTGCCGTCGAATTTGTTGGCCCTGCCACTGCGGATGGCCAGAGGTCGGCCCCAACCGAAGTCGTTATCGTACATTGGGAATCTTGGAGAGCTTCCCATGGTGATTGATGCACCGTCGAAGTTCCCTAGCGGAAACAACCGCGGGTCCCTCTCCCAATCCGCTATGCCTTTCCGCACCGTAGCGTCGCCGTGCACAACCACGTTTTCGTGGAGCAGATCCGCGCCCCATCTCAAATCCCTAGACAGCAGCTCCCCGGCCGGAGCTTTGGTCGGGATGCTCTGTATCGCGTTGCCGAAGTAGAACGCGTCAAGCCGCGGCTCGAGCCGGGGCCTGCAGTTCACGGCCATTCTAAACGTCGTAGGTTTGGACGGATCTAGCTTCCTCGCACGCGTCACCGAGCGCCAAAGCTGAGCACAGAGGGATTGAAACGACGAAATCTCCGCCGTTCGATTGGTATCATTCTTAATTTTGCCGTTAGACAAACCGTTAGCTTCGCCGCCTAAGGTTTTCCAACCGTCGTTACAGAGTTTTCCCAAAACCTCGGAATTTGATTGTTTACCCAGCAGGCTGCCGCAATTGGCTTTGTGTTTCAGCTTCAGGATTGATTCTCTGCTGAAATGAAAAATCCTCTCGCGCAAGGGCTCATCACTGGAGAAAGTGACCTTAGGCCCGCCGGGAGGGAACCTGAGCACTGCATTGGAATTGAACACGGTGCTTCGGCAGAAATCAGGGGATTTGGAAATCTTCTGAACCCCTTTGCAAATTTCAGCAAATGTATTGAAGAAATGCCAGAAAGATGTGCCGTCAGTGACGGCGTGATTAACCGTGCACCCTATGAAAACCCCATCGTTCAGCTCAGTGACCTGAACGGCAGCCAGAGGCTTGGAGTGACCGGAATAGCTCAGAGTCCTATCCAAGGTGAAGAATTCCTTGAAGCAATCAGGGACATCCTGTGGGGAAACAATATCATTAATGGAAAGATGCAAGGCTTTAACTTGAAGAAAGTCTATCCCTGCATCATTACACAGGATATGGACATGGCCATCAGGGTCAGTGTTCAACCGCCCTGCCAGCGGGGAAAAGTGAGACAGAGTGGCGGAAAGAGATTGCTTAAGGAAAACAATGAGGTCATGGAAAGAGTATGGAGGGTATGTAAGCAAAACCCCCTTTTGGATATAATGGCAAGAGAGCATAGGGAGGTCAGAAACCGAAAGCTTGAGCTTTGGGATTGTGGAGCTCTGGTCGGGTTTAATTATGGACTTAGAAACCAAAGTGACTGAGGAAGAAGAAGAGGAGGAAGGCATTTTTGAAGAATTTAAGTCCCTAGATGTTCAGAGTGAGGTGTGGGAGTGAGGAAGGGAGGGAGAAGATGAGGATTTATAGAGGGGGAGGGATGGTATTGGGATAGGGTTCGTGAAGGGTGGTGGGTGTTTCCTGCTTCTCTCCCAAAATATCAATTTATTTAAATTATGTGTAGAGCTTTTGAGATATACATTGAGTGTGACGTGGTCGGCGGTGGACGTTGAAAAGGAAGAGGAGATCTTAAAGAACAGAGGACCCTTGTTGGAGGAGGAATAGAAGAAACAGAAGAACTTTGTCCTGTTTTTTTACGAAGTTAATGTAGGAGTTTGTGCTTTCTAATAATTTATTTATCACCGAGAAAGCTGCTTCAATCTTTGATTGTTTCTTGGGAAAACTAATTCTCAGGAAACGCCTAGGAATCAGAATCAATTGATGTGCTGAATCCCATA
>BPVZ01000024.1:1830281-1840338 GCA_020521535.1 Rubroshorea leprosula | reverse complement strand
CATTTAATTTTAAATAATAATTATAAATTATTGTATAATTAAATAACTATATTAATCAAATTCACTATTTATTATTTATTATTCATTTTTTGTTATTTACTATCTGTGATTTATTTTTTATTATTATCTACTTTTTATTATTTATTTATTTATTATCTATTAAATTTTAACCGTTATAATAACAAGGGGTTATTTAATTGTTATAATTCAATTAAAATTTAATTTAAATTGATATTAATTTAAGTTGGTTTAAATTAAAAAAATTTTAAGTTAATATAATTAGTTTAGTTTGTGATTTAATTTTTAAGTTTATTAAACTACTTGATTATAAAATAATTTAATTAAACAATATAATATTTTTTATTTTTTTATAAATATATATTTTTAAATTTTTTGGTAAAATAAAATATAATTAACAAATTGTATACAAATTATATTTAAAACTCTTTTTCCTTTGTTGTACTTTTTTTATTTATATAAAATAATAATTTTTAATCATTATATTTCATATTAACTGTATTAGTTATCATTTTTTATTTTATTTTTGTTTCTTAATTATATATTATAATTTAATTAACTTAATAAAAAAAATAGTGAAGCTCTCTGTTAAAAAAAAATAATGAAGCTTTAAATAATCTTTTGTACAGACAAAAGTTGTACTCTTAAAACGGGCAAAAATAACATTTAGCCCCCTACTTTATAAAATTAATGGGTTTTAACCAATCATTCCCATCATTTTATAACATGACAGTTTTAGCCTTTTATCTTATAAAATTTGTAAGTTTTAACCCCTCACCTTACAAAATTGGTAGGTTTTAACAATTTACTTTATATTATGATATTTTTAGCCTATCACCGATACGAATTAAAGAAAATAACCATCACCTAACATTAGATTATAACATTCTATTAATTCTGTTAATTAACTATTAACATATGTTAACATTTTATTATAAAAAAATATAAATTTTAAATTTTATTTTATTTTTTAGTTTCATTAACAGAATACTAACAGATACTAACAGTCAACTAACAAAACTAACAGTCAACTAATAAAATTGATAATCAGTTAACAAAACTGACAGTTAGCTAATATAATTAATAGAACATTAAAATCTAATATTAAATAAGAGTTATTTTCTTCAATTTATACAAATAAGAGGTTAAAAATGTTATAATATAAGATGAGGAGTTTTAATTTATCAACTTTGTAGGGTGAGGGGTTAAAATTTACAAATTCTATAAGGTAAATGATTAAAAATGTCATATTATAAGGTTAGGGACTAAAATCTACTAATTTTGTAAAATAAGATGCTAAATATTGGTTTTACCCCTTAAAACGCTACCATCTTGAGCAACAACAGTTTAGATTTACATGCCCTGATAGCTTTATTTATATTATCATTTTATTGTTTATAATGTTAATATATTTTATAATTGTATATAATTTAATATTAATATTTTTTATTTAATCAAATATATTAAAAATAATATTAAAAATAAATCAAAACCACACAAATTTAATTTAAATTGAATTGATTTAATTACAATATAAATAATATATTATATTGATTTACAAATTTTACTAATATATTAAATTAATTTGATTTTAAAAATATTAAAATTTAAACCAATCTAAATTAAGAAAACCCCTAGTTAAATATGTAAAAATATTAAATAAAAAATGTAAACTTATGTTATTTTAAAAAAATATTAAAAAAACTAAAATAACATTATTTTTATTTTTAAATTTATGATGTTTTAGTTTTTTTTAATAAATATTTATTCAAATAATATAATCTTAAAACATTTTTTTATTTAAATTTTTTAAGTACATATTTATGTACACTTCTCCCAATTCAATAAATTTTTTTTTAACAAGAATAATAATTAGGAAGTTAGTTTGAGTTAGTTGTTAACAACTGATGATTGATCTTTAAAATGGGTGAACATTTCATCCCCTCAAATGAGGCGTGCGATCATCGAACCGTAATTGGTGGAGTTCACGATAGTAGTAGAACTCGAAACTCTGACCACCTTCACCCAAACACTTAAAACTTGAAATCGAACCATTGAACCTAAAAGCATGTCTCGATTCAATAATTTAGTTGTACTAGACCCTGGCAGAATTCTCCGTCATTATCTTTCTATCTTTTCTCTTATCTACTCAAAAGGATCAATCAAATATTTGAACTTGGCCACTTATTTTTCGAAAACCTACCTTCCTTTGCCGTTTCAAAGTAGGAGTATAAGCAATTAATAATACGTTTGGGACTTTTGCCTAAGAGAATCTTGAACTTGCTTGGTCCTAGCTTTGGACACGTTGCCTAAGAGAAGCTGTGAACCGTCGTTGGTCTTTCCTGGCTGACGAACATATTGGCCCATGCCTTTGGATTGGACGACATGGAAATCCGACAACCCCAAATGGGATTCCAGGAAAACTCGGCACCTCATGTCAAGTGGTGTTCTTCGATTTGTCTGGCACCAAACAAAGTAAAGCCTCCAATATATGGCACATCATCTGAAACACTCGAGTACCATTCCTTTTCCATGTTTTTCTACTGTGCTTTTTATTATTATTTTGTTATCAATGAGGTATTTTCTTCAATTACTAAGTGTATATCCAATCAAAATCTATTTAATTTAATTATTAGACAATGATAAAGAATTATTTTTTTAATAAAAATATTTAAATTATAGATATTAGTAATTATTAATTCTTGTATATCAATACTAATTTATTTATTTATTATTTTAAAATAATAGTTAAACTAAATATAATTTAAAATTTTCTCTTTTAAAATTTAAGAAGCAAATTAGTCATATTAAAATAAATAAATTCTTACTTAAACTCAAGTTGAGTCAAGTTCATTTCAAATTTTTTTATTTTAGTTGCATAATGATAAATAATCATCTCTTATTATTTATCTTATTTTATCTACATGTTATATTATTTGAATTTAAAATTTTTTATTTTTAATGAAAAAAATGATTATTAAATTATTTAAATTATTGATAATACATCTCAAATTTAAATCAAGTAGTTCACAAATATTTCGATTTCATTGGCCAATCGATCAAAATGGATGGATTAGCAAGGAATTTCCCATGATATATATAAAAATCAAATTTCTATCAGCAGAGTACTGAACAATAAACCACTTGTTTATCGTCAGTCCAACCCTTAGCGTCCTTGTTTGACTGATAAAGAAGTTTTGGTCAATAATAGCTGCGTAGTGTAGATTCCAAGCAGTGAACCAACAAGAGGCGGCGGCTACTACAATCCAATCTTTGATGGCTGAGGTTATGGCACCATCCTTTTTGTTCAGGCCACTGGTCGTGTTTATAGGTTATTAACTTTATCATGTAATTTTATTAATTTAATATTTTTTAAAATAATTAATTTTAATATTTAAAAATATTTATTTATAAAATAAATTTAATTTATTAAATAATAAATATTAATTATTTTTAATAATTAAATTAAAATAAAAAAATTAACAGCTTTAATAATTTTAACAAAAATGATAATAATCACACCTATTCGATATCTTTGATAGGTTAATTTCTGTTTTTAAATTTATATTGGCCATGACTCCATGTAATTGATTAATCAAAACCCACCTCTGCTCTGCTATAGTAGTCTTGTATTTTGTAGGTCAAATCACAGTCATCACCATCCATCCGTAATTCTGTATGTATATGTAAGTATGTACATTGTATTTGGTATTAGGGACAAATACGATTTTGTTTGCATTTTGGTACGAGGGACAAATACGATTTTGTTTTTGCTTCCTCAATTGTTCTCTTTTTCTTGTTCTAGTCATTAAAACCCGAATTATAAAATTCCAAATCTTTCATTATCTTAATATTTTAACCCTTACAAGCTCTTCAATTTTATTGCCAATTGTTCTTCTGTATTATTGCTGTTGAGGGACCATAAGGTTAGGCCCTTAATTTGTCACTAAGCCAATTTCAGTAAATCCAGGGGCCTTACATTCAAAGCCCAATATACTTGGAACCCAAGGCCAGAACAACAGTTGTTTATCCTCAACTAAAAGGACCTGAACTTTGAATTTATTTATTTTTCTTATTTGATTTAGTACGAGGGATGTTAAAATAAAGTCTTCCAATGTTATATCTACCTGACAGTGATTATGATACCTTCTTTTTATTCATGAGATACGATATTTAATCTATATTTACTCATTTGATCTTTCATCAAGAATAAAAACATTTAGACAGATAAAGAATGTCATAAATGTTTTGTCCGCTTCATTTCAATATGATGAAAACAACAAACATTTCCAAAACTGGATCTCCATGTAAGAGCAGCAGAAACTTTTCAAAGTTTTAAAATGACAAGGAAATGCAACCACAGATACCAAACAGATCACAGCTCATTTCTCGTTGGAATGAATTGCTATCAACAGCCTCTCATGATTTGGAGACTTCAATTCAACAAGAATAAACAAATGAAATCTAACTCATGATGGGGATATTACAGGGTTTTGAGCATGTGGTATGTCTAAGTCATATAGGCCCTCTACAGGTACACCTTGTTGGGCTTGTTTGGATACAAAATTTGCTATCATTTCCACCTCTCTTTTTTTTGAATTTTTTTGAATTTTTTTTATTTTTTAAATGCTGTTTAATAATAATGAAAAAGGAAAATCCTCCACTTTCTGTCAACTGTATCCAAATGGATTATTCTTAGATACCGCGGTGTATGGTAATCCACCATAGAAAAAGAGATAAAGAAGGAATGGTATGAAGAAGCTTTTTGGGGCTTAATTAAAAGAATTTAAGAGAAGCAGTAGAGTTTAGGGGAGGAAACCTAGGGCCGTATGTGACCTAACTATAGTTTTTGTAGAAGTGTCGTTTGAATAGTGTTTTTATTGTGGTTATTAATGAGGATTTCTTTTTAAGAGAAAGAGGGAAAAAAAAGAAAGAAAAAGAAGTGTGAATCATGAATCTACATAAAATATAATCATGAAAAATTTTAAAATTAATAAAAATGATTAAATTCAAAAGATTAATAGGCAAAACTATATTCTAAATACAGGTTTTTAACCATTTAAAAGTTAAAAATAACTTTTATAACAGTTAAAAGCATTTTTTAATAAATTATATATGATTCGATTTCAGTTTTTAAAATAGAAAAACTCTTTTTAGAAAATGAGTCAAACAAACACTAAGCACATATATGGGATTTGTTTGTGTGGTCTCTAACTCTAATGGACCTATAAGCAGCAAAAGGGATTGGATTGAAAATAGAATAAAGTAGGCAAAGTGCTTTCCTTTGCAACTTGCAGAAAGGTGCTTCTTTTTGAAAAGAAATAAAGTGGGCAGTTTTGTCATTAACCAGGGAGGAAAAGGAAAAGTACTGTACTTTTTATGTATTGGTCCATGATGTGCCTTAATTTGTTTGTGTAGTGGGTAGGACCAAAAATAATGTATGCAAGCAATATGGTGGGCACCGGGCTTTTCATGAACCTCTTGATTGGGTACCAATACTTTGTAATACCAGCAAGAACTACAATAGAATGGAGCCACATGAAATATAAGAAACAGAAAATTTCACAATCATACAAAAAAAGTTGTGGGGTTGCATGTTTTGAACAGTATCCTACCTAAATGGCTAAACAAAAAATTTTACCTAATGGGGTTTCAAAATTTCATGGTTTTCATTGAGATCCTCTGCAATCAATCATCAGAGATTTGAACTAACCCACCTTGAGCATTAGGGGAAGTAGTTTGTCATTTTCACCAAGAAAAGCATAAGTTAATATGGCTTTACATTTCTGTTTTTTGGTGTTTGGTATTGGTAGAGGAGCACCTATCATGCACCAGCACTAGTATTTATGGCTTGAAATTACAATATTGGTTAATGGTCATGTCATGATTCCCCATTGCACTTGACCAGAGTGAAGAAGATTCTTGCAATTTGAGTGCTTTCATCAAAGGCCATGATACTGTTTTTCATTTTCTCTCTACCCATTTGTGAGAATCTTTCCTGAATGAAAGGAACAGGAAAGTCAAGGAGGAAGTAGTTCAAGAAAGTCATATATGCTCCCTCCCTAAATCAAAATTCTATTCTCACTACATCAGAAGAAAGATGCCCAAATTTAAGAGGCTTCCAAATGTTTTCTTTGATCAGATGACTATAGACAAGCATGATGAGTGAATATCATATTTCCAAGGTTCCCATGTGACATCAAAAAGGGGGTTGAATTGAAGCATCAGAATTTTCAGATGCATTTGACAAAATGAAAGACAAATTTTCTTTTAGTCCGGACTGACATTTTAAAAAAAATAATAATAATTGATACTATCCTCTTTTGCTCTTTGAGCCTGGCATAAAACAAGTGAACAAAGATAAAAGAATGAGATGCTTAAACTGGTGGCTCTTGTTTCTGGGTTCAGTCAAGATTCAAAATGCCCACATCATCAACTAGAATGCCAACAAATTTCACAAAATGGGAAATTCTATTAAAACAAACATCAGTTTGTGAACTTAAAAGAGCATCAGCAGAAGCAGTCATAACACCTTTTCTGTAAGAACTTAAAGAATGTATTGTGACAGGGATTAAGTTACAGATGGCTTATTGTCCAGAACAACTGCTCCCACTCATGGTCATGGTTATACAAATCTATGCAAATTAGAAGATATTTCCACGTGTGAACCATACAAGGTAATGGGATATTCCCTAACTATGATAGATTATATTCTTAATACCGCCCTCATCAATGGACCAAAAAAAAGAAAGCATCAGAAAACATCACTTATCTCCATGGAATACCTTTTTCCTGTCACTATCATCTTCACTTCTGCGTTACGACTAACTTTAATCATAACAGTATTAAGCAATACTTAAAATTCTTCACCACTACAATTCATAGATAACAGTAGCAACATGGAGCCTTACCCCAGAAGATTCTCCTGGTTCTATTTGATTCATATTGGGGTTCAAAGCTGCATAACAAATTCAAGCAACTCAATCTGAATTGCCAGAATCTGTTATCAAGTCTCAATCCTTTGTACTCTAGTTCACTTGATAGACAACAATGATCTTCATGATCACACAACTAAACGTTTCAACCTTCATGTAAATAAGCTTCTTTTATGGCTCAATGATCCAGAATTAGAATAATAAATCACAAAGCAAACTAACTAAATCTCTTTGTAGAGTTTAGTAACTGTGGACAAATTTATGTTCTCAACAACATATTCACAAATGAGACGGATAGAGAAATATGAGATCGATGATATGATTCATCACATTAACATTTTTGAGGACTCTCTTCACTTCATCTCTAATTTACTGGTGTTGCATAGACTGCATCTGGAGAAAAGGGCTGTAAGACACAAATTGTGATCCGGGAAGAGTTACTCCAAGCAGATCTTGTTCTTCAAGCTTAGGCCCATATGAAGAAATCCCACAGAGAGGTGCCATGAATGTACCACCATTTGTTGGGTTGAAGACCATGCCTACCCCTTTATAAGATTGTTTCCAGTCAAGCTCTTTGCCTACTCCAGCCGCCACTTTTGGTTGCTGCTGGGGCTTCATGGTGGAAGCAGCATGATTTGGGGATGTAGGGCTATTGTTTTCAGGTGGAGAAATGGAGTCTGGGACATTGACAGTTGTGATATCATGGATACTTGATCTCCTTTTATCCTTCCCTCCAGTGAGCTGCCTGATGAAGTATTTCTGAGCATGACTAGCTACCTGAGTTGGTGTCCTTGTTGTCACAAAATTGCGAGAGATATTTCTCCAATCCCCCTTCCCATACTTTTTAAGACCCATTAGAAATTGCCTGACATCAATAACCCATCATGAGCTACACAAGAATACTACACTAAGCCATTAAAAATAAAGACTAGACAGGCTAAAAGGTACTTTCATGGACTAAACATGCAAAATTCATCTACCAGAACATTGTCAAAATTCAAACAATTGCAAGGATCTATCAGGAAACCAAAGCATCTATAACCATTTTCTTTCAGTCAACAACAGAAATCAAAGTGTTCAAGCTACTCAATTTAACAAAAAAGAAACATAAACTTAACAAGAAGTTCAACTATAGGAAATGAAAATCCAGTGTGTAAAAACAACAATAATTGATCACTAAATTCTTGCTTATCCAATTAGAATTCAATGATTTCCAAAATTCTAGAAGAAACGAATCCACATAATCCCCACGAAACAATTAGAATTCATTATTCAAAGGAGAGCAATTACCTGTGTTCTTCTTCAGTCCATGGCACTCCTTTCTTCCTTTCGTGATCTGGATGCCGGTTCCCTGTGCCCCTCTTCCCACAAGCACTGTAATATTGTCTTGATCCATCAAAGCCCTGGCTGTTATTAACCCACTCCAATGTAAAAGAATCACTACAATACCGATGAATTGGAAATAACCCCGCCTCTATGTCATCAATATCCTCTTCCAATTCCTTGTACTGTTTGATTACGTCGCCTACTGTCTTGCCAGGGATCATGGCTGCCACCTTGAACCATCGATCCGGAGTGGGCTTGTCAAATATAGCCAGAGCATTCTCAAACTGCTTGTTCTCTTCAGGAGTCCATTTTGTCCCCTTGCCTTCTTGATACAACCAGCACGAGTTCTGAAAATAAGAGGCAGGAGGGAGAATATCGATTCCCTGATTCATCATTTCCAGTTACAGAACCTTGTAGAAATGAAACAAAATAGTAGCATGCCAAAGATGATTTGCCCCTTTAGAGACACACAAACTTGCTTTCTCTCTCTTTGATTGTTCAAAGAGAGAGAAAACCCAGATAGGAAATGCAGAGAAGGCTGAGGTTTTTATTAACAAAGAAGCATCAAATCATGAAGCATTTAAATGGAATCTGAGTAGCCTTTTTGACACGAGCACAGATTGAGGAATCTAGAAAAGGCCTAACTTTTCCAACACCCAAGGAAAATTCGAGAAACAATGGCAAAAAGCAGATCTTGGTTTCTCAATGATAAACCCTAGACCTCATACCAGATCCCAAATCACCCCAAAAAGAAAACAATCAAAACAAAAAACCCAATACCCACAATACAATTCCAAACAAAAAACACAACTGTACAGCAAAGTCCAAGACTTGGAGCTCAGAAAGCAAACCCCAAGGAAAGTCAAGAAGAACTAAAACCCATTAACAGAGGAGAGAAAACAGAGAAATTTGAGAGAATTGAAGTGGTAGGGGTCCTAAAAATGCAAGCTTTTCTAGCTTTTAAGCATTCACTGTAGAGGTAAAGCAAAAGAAGAGAGCAACAAAAGAGTTGGTGGAGGGAAGTAAAAGAGCAGCACCTCTTGGTTGTGTACTACTCACATCGGAGAGGGGTCTATAGAACAGAGATGAATTGGCAGAGAGAGAAAAGAGAAAAGAAAGGGGGCCAAACGTGGTTAGTTGTGATTGGTGGAAACAGAGTTTGGGGGCGCTACGGCCAAGGAAAAGTTCCTAGAATATATGTGCAAACAAAAATGGCCAATCAGGGGGAGAGATGGTGGTAAAAAAACAAAGGGAGAGATGAAAGTGATAATTTGCAACTAAGTACATAGGAATAGAGATTGGAGGTGGGTGTGGGTCTTTTCGGGAATTTACTAACCTTAGCTATGTTGACATTTAGCTGTAGCACGTGGGATGTTTGTGCTAGTAATAGGAGTAGTAATTAATTAGGCAAATTAAGTGCTTAACTTCAATTGAGTATTTCTTTCCAAAAACAGCTTCACTTTTGCATTTTTATGAATAATTTTTTTGAGTGGATAAACAATTGTTTTATTTTGTTTTTAAATTTTTTTAAATTTTAATTTTACCTAGAAGAAAAATTAACTTAATATATACTATATTGGTATTTAAAATTTTCGTATAAAATAAAATATAGTAATTACATTGTATATAAAAAAAATTTTAATTTTCATTCATATTATTTGTTAAGTTTTTAAAATTAATATTTAAAAAATTTAAAGGTCAAAATAATATAACTAAAATTAAATAAAAGAAATTATTTATTTTGATACCCAACTATTCAATTTTAATGGTTTTAATTT
>BPVZ01000024.1:1806656-1820170 GCA_020521535.1 Rubroshorea leprosula | reverse complement strand
TTTTCCTTAAACCATTTTCCTTTTCGTGCTCGTATTTATAATATGGACGGGTTCTCCGCGGACTGGAATTCTTTGTGTGGGCAGTAAAAACCGGACCTCTACTCCTTGTTTCTCTCACACAGCTCCTCTTCTATTCTGAATTCATCCCACCGCCGACGGTATGTCTCAACTCCGATCACTAACATTAACATCGCCATTCTGCTCTTTTTATAGCTTTCAAATCTCTCAATTTCATATGGGGCATGTTTCAGGTTTGCATGCGTTCATGCGTAATATGTAGATTTCTTCAAGTAGTTTATTGGGTTTTTTAATTTATGGCTTCATGAAACATTCCCCAGTTTCATTTTAACGTTTTGATCAGCTTTTATGGTTCAGAAATGACAGTTGTAAGATTTTCATGTTCTATTGTACAATTGATTTGGTTCTAGGACTAGGGGTAATTTATTTTTTAATCCCTGCATATGAAATCACCATGGCAGCGCATTTTCATGGGGTTGGCGTAAATCCTGAGGAATCTTTAAGTCTCTCTTTGCCTCTGGTTTGTGTCTTTGATTTTGGGTTCAAAGTTATCACCTTGATGATTAATATATTAATGGAATAATATTGTGAGGCTTGACGAATCTTTTGTTTGATTTTTAAATTATATAAAACGAATTTGTGGACTCATCCATGATGGTCATCTCTTGAAGCTGATAAGATAATCTCTTGGCCTCTTTGATGCCATCAGTCTTATGCTAATAATATTGAAAGAGTTAAATCTTTTTTAGCACTCAATCTGTTTCCTTTTCGTATGGTATAATATGATGTGCAAAAGAGGATTTGGAGAGTTGAAAAGGGAGAGATGATTTTCTTCTTTTTCTGTATAAGGAAGTTTCTATGCATTGTTGTGGACCTATTGGTGCGACCTCAGTTATGCTAAGTTGTTCGGACCAGGATTTTCATTATCAAATTATGCTTATTGTTGTCATAATTATGAGGTAGAAAAATCATTGATTTATGTCCTAGTTGATATGATGCGTGCATTAAGTGTATTCTTATGTGGCTGTACATTTCCAGTTGGCAGATATTAAGAATTAGAAAGAGAATGTATAGAACCATGTATGCATCTAGGATTGAAACCGCTACTAGATTCAAGATCTCTTTCATTTATCATAATATCCAAACAGATTTTTGCTCCTTAAGATTTTGTTACATTGATTCTAAATTTTTATTTTTGTTTTTTTATCTGGTGATTGGTTGGCTATGTTTAGAATCTTAGATGGTCACTTTCTCCATAATCTTTTCAATGCAAATTATTTACATCTTGATTCAGGGCATAGAAAGGCCACGAGGATAAGATGGCAGAAGATGATGTCTATACAAATGATGGGACCGTGGATATCAGAAATAAGCCTGCTAATAAGAAGAAAACTGGAAATTGGAAGGCTTGCAGCTTTATTCTTGGTAATCTAATTGAATGCTTGCTCTTTTCCTTGTCTAGAAAGGTAGAATGCATCTGTTTCATTATTTTTACTTATCTGTGTATCTGATTTGCTTTTTATTTGTTGGATGCTAAAAATTTCCTCAGGAAATGAATGTTGTGAAAGGTTGGCATACTATGGGATGGGGACCAACCTGGTCAACTATATCCAAGACCGTCTTAATCAGGGAAATGTTGCTGCAGCAAACAGTGTGACAAATTGGTCGGGAACCTGCTACATTACACCATTGATTGGAGCCTTTCTAGCCGATGCATATTTGGGAAGATATTGGACAATTGCTTCTTTCTCAATCATCTATGTCTTGGTGAGTTTTGTACAAAGAAATTTCCTCCTTTTTTTTTTTTTTGTTGTTTTACCTGTGATGTGGTAAAGGCTTCGTTTGCATATGGGTACTCTATACCTATGTTATTATCAGCCAAGTTAGAAATAAATTTAATTTATGCCTTATATTTTTCATACAAACGTTTTGGTCATGCTTTTACTAGAGTAATTAAGACATTAAAGCTTATACCTATTCTTACCTTGAGTCATGAACAAGGTTCCTTATGTAGTTGTATTTGTTTTAGCACTGAAAATGTTGTGTTCTGATTTTTCTTTCAGGGCATGACTCTTCTAACATTGTCTGCTTCAGTAACTGGACTAAAGCCACACTGCATTGGGCACGATTGCCATGCAACAGCATCACAGACTGCAGTGTGCTTTGTAGCACTTTACATGATTGCTCTTGGGACTGGAGGAATCAAACCTTGTGTCTCGTCCTTTGGGGCTGATCAGTTTGATGAAACTGATGAGGCTGAGAGGAGGAAGAAGAGTTCTTTCTTTAACTGGTTTTACTTTTCTATCAACATCGGAGCACTTATTGCGTCCTCTGTTCTAGTCTGGATACAGATGAATGTGGGCTGGGGCTGGGGGTTCGGGATACCAGCAGTTGCAATGGCCATTGCTGTTGTATTCTTCTTTTCTGGTAGCAATTTGTATCGCCTTCAAAAACCTGGAGGGAGCCCACTTACCAGGATTTGCCAGGTTATGATTGCATCCTTTAGAAAAGTTAATGTGAAAGTTCCTGCAGATAAGTCTCTTCTTTATGAGACTGCTGACAAGGAATGCAATATTCAAGGGAGCCGCAAGCTTGAGCATACTGATAAGTTGGTGTAAGTACATGAAAGTTGGAAGCTTCTAGATTTGATTGCTTAACCTGCTCATTTTGCAGTTGTCTCAATCCCCTTCATGGTCTAGGCTTGCTTTTTTAGTTAGGTTAACCTGTAGTTTTAAGATTTTGAGTGATTGGTCTAGTCTCTAATCGAAAATTTCAAATTACAGGTTCTTTGACAAGGCTGCTGTGGAGACAGAAAAAGACCAGGTTAAGGGCAGTGTAGATCCATGGAAACTTTGCACAGTAACTCAAGTTGAGGAGCTCAAGTCCATTATCAGGTTACTCCCAATATGGGCATCTGGCATTGTGTTTTCTACTGTCTATGGCCAAATGAGCACCATGTTTGTTTTACAAGGCAACACAATGGATCAACACATGGGTCCGCACTTCAAGATTCCATCGGCATCCCTATCCCTTTTTGACACTCTCAGTGTTATCTTCTGGGCTCCTGTGTATGACAAATTAATTGTCCCTTATGCAAGGAAGTTCACAGGTGTGGAACGAGGCTTCACCCAGCTCCAACGCATGGGAATTGGCCTTGTGATATCCATTTTCTCCATGCTCACTGCTGGAATCCTGGAGGTTGTCCGGCTTAATATTGTCAAGAGGAACAATTACTATGACCTAGAGTACATCCCCATGTCAATTTTCTGGCAAGTCCCGCAGTATTTCCTCATCGGATGTGCAGAAGTTTTCACCTTCATTGGGCAGTTGGAGTTTTTCTATGACCAGGCACCTGATGCCATGAGAAGTATGTGCTCTGCGCTCTCCCTAACAACTGTTGCATTGGGTAACTACTTGAGCACTCTGCTTGTTACCATTGTGACTAAAGTTACTACAAGGCATGGGAAGCTTGGCTGGATTCCGGATAACCTGAACAGAGGCCATCTTGACTACTTTTACTGGGTCCTGGCTATCCTTAGTTTGATTAACTTTGTTGTCTATCTGTGGATCTCGAAGTGGTATACCTACAAGAAGGCAACTGGTCATGCCCATTGATGCAAGCCATTGAAATCTGTCTCTAGTTTGGTACTTTGTGGTTTGTGTTTTTATTTTTTTCTTGATTTGGTTTGGTTGGATTTCTAGTACTTGCTGAACAAAGTATTTCGTAAATAAAAAAAAATGTTTTATAATTTGAATAGTAAAATATTAATAATTAAATAATATAATATTTCTTGATAATAAGTTTTAACTTTTCCATCAAATAATTGGTATCCGAAATCAAAACTATAAAATAATAAACTTTTCCTAAAATATTGTTTAGTTCTTTCAATTCTTAGTCTAAGTAGATTTCTTTGAATAAAATGGAGAAAAAAATAAGTAGATGACCTATTTTTTAAAATTGTATATATTTAGATATTCTATTTTAATAATAATAACAAAATCGACTAAAACTCGATTAATAAATTTTCATACATTCTTATTCGTAGAATACTTTGTCTTTTCAAACCCGACAACAGTAAAAATAATAAAAATAATAACTGGATAACAGAGTAAGAGGTTCAAAAATCCGCAGTGAGTCAGTGAGGAAGAACCAGAAAGCTGAGAAAATAGAAAAACAAAAGATGTTTGCGCTCAAATCCATTAAAGCCTCCTTGATTTCCAGAAAGCATCATACCCTTTTTCCCCCATCTAAACTACCCAATTCAAAGAATTCCATCCTCTGTCTCTGCAAGACCAACGACCCAAATGATTCCGACCCTGAGTCACCGTCACCGGAAGGGGACACTCGCCAGCAAGAGCTGCTTGCCACCATCGCAATGCTTCAAACTCAGAAGGTCCGTCTTACCGAATATTTAGATGAAAGGGCTGCTTATCTTACCCAATATGCTGAAGAAGCCAACTCCGAGTTCGACAAGGTTGGAGAAGATGCTTTCAGAGAAATTCAAGAAGCCGGTGACACGGTCTGTATAGATTGCATGAGCTCTTAATTCTCTATGTAGTGTTTCAGAAAGAAAAGGGTATCTGTCTTTGGTTTTTTCATGAGTAAGTTGATAACCCAGTTCTTGTTCCGTTGTTGTTTGGCAGATAATGGAAACCATAGAGAGCAAAATGCAAGCCTTCAGAGAATCTCAAGAATTGAACAGAGTGGAGATCGAGAAGAATGAAAACAAGTTAGAGTGGTTTGAAGATCAAATTGAGGAAGATAGGAATGAAGGGCTGTTCTTTAAGAACCTGGGGGCAAGAAAGTCTCTGGATAGGGCAGAAGCAAGGGAAGAGATGGAGGAGATAAAGGAGGTTATTAAAGAAACTGCAGGGTCAAAAAACAGAAGAAACATTTACCTTGCTTTAATGGCACTGCTAGTGGTTGAAATTGCTGATTCTTTCATCTCCTCGCCTGATCGAAGAAAAATTGCAGTTCTTGGAGCAATTTTGGTTGCTTTATTTACTCAGTTCGTCAACGAACAGGAAATGATATCAGAGGCTGAAAAATTAGAAAAGGGATTAGAAAAGGAAAGAAGTGATCAGAAGAAGTAAAATGTGTTTGCAAGATCTGAGAAAAAAGGACTATTGTAAAGTTTTGATGCATTGTTATTTTCAGTGAATATCAGAATATTGCATGATACATAACCCCAAGTTGGAACTTAAGACTTGGGTTTGATACATCAAGCTATTTTCTTTTGCATCATCAACATATGATCGTGGTGGTATGACTTCAATCACCAAAACCAAATGTGAGTTACCAAATTTGATGCTTTGTTATCCTTTCTCAATCATTCTACTGGAAAACAACAAATAGATGAATCTAGATTTCAACATATTTTACACATACTGTCCAGTGTCTATTTCCTGAAAGCTTTTCAGGATAGATGAAGCATCTCTGCAAGATAGAATCATATGAGATGTAGATAGCTAGGATAAATGCAGGATTACTGGGCCAGCTAAAAAATGTAGTCGTTGATTGAGAAAAAGTCAGAAGAAATTGTCTGCAATATACTCTGCAAAAATCAGCACCGTGTAAGAAAGCATTTATGCAATTGAAAGAAATATGAGTCTAAGTTCCTGTAGGAACTCATCCAGCCATACCTCAATCACTTTTAAAGAACTGCCTTTCTAACTAGAAATCACATTCATGAGCTGATCAAGTACACCTTTAATGGACAAGGAAACCAGTGCTTAATTTCAGAAAGTTGTAGATATCACAGAACCCATTCTTACACAATCCATGAATTAAAACTCCATAATGAGTGGTAGAATTAGGATTGCAACACTTAACAGACACGAGCTCTCATGTAGAAATTTTTTTCACCCACCTTCCCAATCTCAACAAGCCTTTCATTAAATATGTTATAATAACTTGTAACATTTTCACAACCCTCCTTCCCCATGACCTCCCCCAATTTGAAACTCTCTTTTATCTTCCCTGCTCAGCAGAATCCATTAAGCATTACATTGTGAGTTACCACATCAGGCAATACCACACTCTTGACCATCTCTCTCAACTCATTTATCAGAACATGTAAATAAATCCTTCTCTATCATTCCTCTTCATCCTATCCCATTTTTCCAAACACTCTTCAAATCCCTCACATTTGCACAAACCATTAATCACAACATTATAAGTTATCAGTAATCACATTAGAGAACACAGAAGATGCCTTCGGCAATCTCTGCCAAACCTCATTTAACATAATCCCCTTGCTTGAAAAACCCATTAATCAAAATGTTATAACAAGTAACATCAGGTATCATTCCTTTCTCAGGCATTTCATCAAACATCTTCCTTGCACCCACCACGTTACTACCTTTGGCCAATATGATCCTTATCCAATCCAACAGCCCTTTCACCTTCTGAAACTCCTTACCCTAGCACCCAATCTTAACCAAAAATATTATACGTTTGCAAATTTGGCTTTACACCCACCAATTCCTCGACTCAAAGTAAGCATATACAAAAGTATTTGTTGAAAGACATCTAATGCTTTATCAGGCATTGAAGTTTTAGCATACGCTTTGATCACTGTCAACGCCACAACTTCAGGGCATTTGAACTTCTGGGCTTCAAAGAGTTGAACGATTCTGATAACGGGGGCAAACGCGTCGGGAGTCCACAATTCGGCGAAGAATGTAGTTAAACAAATCCGGCGAGTGCGAATAACCAGCATGAAAATCGCTGATGTCAAATAGAAACAGAGCAGAGTTGATGGTGATGTTCTCTACCTCGAGGAGTCCGACGACTCGTTTGGAGACAGATTTGAGGATCTCGCCAAACGCCGTGACATCTTTCCCACCAGAAGTTGATGACAAAATCATTTCACCACCTGAACTTTGGAACCAGGGAAGTCCAAACTCATTTCTCACTCATTCAAGCCCATTACAAAATCTAGAACCTTAGATGGGCTGTATGAGATGAGATGGGATCCTCTTCAGGCCCATAATCACAAGTTTAGAACCATGGATGGAAAACTAAACTTCAAACCTTGGAATAGATGAGGACAAGTTTTGGAAATGGAAAGGTTATTCATGTCGTATAACCCATTAATCATAACAAAAAGAGAAACAAATTTGTGTTAATTAATCTACAACAGTTGACAAATAAGCTCTCCAATTACCATAAGCAAATTATTAGATCTCTACTTTGGTTTTGGATTATGAGCTTCCATTTTGTCTTTTTCTTTCCTTTATTTGGGTCTCCTCTGTTTTCCATGTCACCTTTTTGACTTGAAAGGCAAATTTTGTTGATCATGGAGCCTTTACATGTTTAGTTGTAGTGGAAAAGCATAAATAAGGAATAATGTCAACCTCACTCAACCAGCATGCTGCTGTGTTGAATTCCTTCGAGAAATTTGTACGTATATCACAAGATAAGATTCTACTGTATCACTAGATGACATCTAACGTTGTATCCCAAACTCATTAAGGAAAGACAGGGCATCTTGAAAGCTAAGTGAACTTCTGGGCAACTTTAAAGCCAAGTGAATTTCTTCAATACAGAACACAATTAAGAACCAATAATGCTAGAGAAAAACAAGAGCATCAGGATGTCATGTCCCCTGCAGGTCCATAGTTAAGCCAACAAAAGCTCATTTTACTACCAAATGTTGTTACTAATCCGATTCTGAACTAGATCACAAGCACTGGTGGACGCTAAATCAGTACTACTAATAAGAGCTTGCATGAAATGAGATGAGGACATGTTCAGTGGGTATGAACCAATCAAAATGTCTGGTTACTCTCTGGTAGCAACAATTTCGTGACAAATAGCCAATCCAATGGGTATGAGCCCCACTCATAAAATGACAAATGCCCTTTTGTAACAACATGCTCTTATAAAAGAAAAAGGTAGCAGCAGCCTTACCCCATCAGCCAACTCTCTATCTGGCATAAAGATAAAATGGAAAAGCAAACTGAATCTAAGGCAAGCACATATCTACATAACTGTGCACATATTCCCTATGACAAGTCTCCTCCCTTTTTCCCCCTCCTTTTTTTTTTTGGGTTCTGGCAAAAGTGAACTTATCAATAGAGCAGATTAAGGGAAAGAAACTCCAATACTTAATAAAAATGAGATTGGTGATTAGAGGAAATGGAACACTGAAAATTGCTGTTATTTGAATAAATGAAGAAGCATGCCACTCACAAGAAAGGCAACAAATTTAGGGTGCTTTATATCCAACCAACCACCAAGAATTACACGGGCATCATGTGTGGTTTACACAACAAATGCAGTAAAATTAACAACATTAAACCAAAGAAACACCTTATCAACCTCAAATTCAGTACAGCCTCAGTACGCTCCTCGCGATAGAATGTGCCTGATTCACCCTACTTTTGCCTGAGCCACCCCTCCTACTGCCCCTCATTGGTGTCAAGTAGAACCTTAATAGCCCATTATCAATGTTATTTGGTGAATACCTAGCACTTCGGTTCCTCTCCAGTACAAACTCATCTCTCCTCTTTTTACCATGCCCATTTATCTCAACATTGCTCTTCCTTGCACTGCCGAAGGGTCCACCAAAACCACTTGAATTCCTCCAGCTTACACTGCTATTGCTTCGCAAAATCTTTGGATTAAAAGCCCCTTTCACTTCTCCATTCCTTTCCCCTCTTAACTCTGGCCAAGACTCCGAAAATGACCTCTCCACACCATTGGCTCTACTGAACCTATCTTCATCCTCATCTTTGTTAACACTCCTCCTGTATATGAACCCCCAAATGTTCCATGGCTTAATCCAACTCCGAGACTTCTTTGTTGCCTTTCTTTCACCATTTCCAATCACAGATGCATTATCTCTAAGACCAATTTCAAATGTCTCAGAATAGTCATCCCTCAAAGAATTTGTGTTTGAATCCTTTAAATCTTTATCTGGCACAACCAACTTAGCTCCATTGATGCAATCAGCGGTTGCAGGGGACACCTTTGCATTGGAAACCGACTTCATTTCATCCATCTCCGCCACCACAGCCGCCGCCGCCGTTTTCCTAAGGGAACCGGACCTGTCAAGACTCTTTCTCCTCCTTGAAGAAGAATCCGAGTAATAGTCCCTTGTTTGTGCAGAACCTCCGGGAACTGTCTCCTCCTCATTGATAGAATTCATGGGTTCTTCAACAGGGATTTGGGTATCTGACCTCGAAACTTGAACCGGAGCATCCTCCACGACGGAAAGCATGGTGGGCATCCTCGGAAACGTTCTGCCGATCAAGTAACCATCCCAAGAAGCTCGAGGCTCGTCGAAAGAGTACCTCGGGTCATCAAATGACATCCTGGCCGCATCAAAAGACATCCGGACCGCGTCAAACGACATCCTTCCGGCATCAAGTGAGAATCTTGGATCTGTATCGCAAGACCTTCGACCGTAGCCATAATCTGCAATCTCGGACTGGGTTTCTCTATACTGTCTCCCAATCTTCTCCGCTGGCAATCTTGCAGAACCCACTCCATTTCTGCGCTTCTTGAGCTTCTGCTTTTGCCTCCATTTCTGCAATTTCTTGCTGAATACTGAAGCAGCAGACCAAAAACTACCCGCAATCTCCTTGAAATCTCTACCGGAGGGTTTCTTGGCCTGCGAATCAAGATCTATGTGGTCTTTCATGGGCTTCAACTCTTCTTCCTGAGTCGGTTCCTGCTCGTGCTCCTCCACGATTTCTCCAACTTTCTCCTCAATCACACTGGATGAAGCCACATTGGGCTCCTCGATGATCTCGATATCATCCTCCTGCTCGCTCTCGTACTCAGTCTCGCCCTCTTCCTTCCCTTCCAACACAGGACCTCGAACACTAGCCGAAGATCCCAAATTTCTGTTCTCAACCTCTACAATCTCCGCGCGTCCGGCCTCCTTCTTGTGCGGATTCTTCTCGTCGTCCTGATTAAAGAGTGTCCAAAGCGTACTCCGAACCCTAACGTCACAAGACTTCCTCTGAGGCTCGAACACACCCGAGAAACCCTCGTTCTTCGAAGCAGAAAACGACTTCGTCCGCCGGAGCTCCGGGAAAAACCCGGGTTTAGACCGACTCGAAGAATTATTACTGGGACCACCACCAGAGGGCTTAAAGATGGCTTTAAGAGCAGCGGTGGCGGTGGAGGTAGTTATTGCGATGGGGGGTTTCCGAGAAGAGGAAGCAGCAGAAGAAGAAGAAGGTTCGAGAACTGCGAGCCGCTCGCAGAGGCATGAGGGGCAGAAGCCAGTGAAATGCTCGTCGGGGTGTCGGTCACAGGAGGTGGATGGACGGTGGGGCTGAGGGGGCTGAGGCGGTGCTAATTGTGATGGTGGCTCTGTGTTGGGATTCATAACCGGAAGTGGTGCGTAATGAGCAATCTGCTCATATTATTAGACAGTGAGTGAGGTAGCTAGAGTGAAAAAAAGGGGTGTTTGGAAAGAAAGAAAACTGTTTGTTTCAAACGAACAGTGGAAGAGAAAGAAAAAAGAAAATGATGGAAACAACGGGAAAATAATTGAAATATATATATATATATATATAAAGAAAACAAAAAAGTGTTTTATAGAAATAGTTTTAATCTCAAATATTACGAAAATATTACTGTAACTCTTAAATAAAGACCACCTCCTTAATATCGAAGTTATTATTTATTTAAAATTTTATATTTTATAATTTAATGTAATTCTGAAGGCCCCACAATTTTGCTTTTCCGTTGGGCTCTCTTAGCAATTCCATCTTTTTAGGGGCACTAGCTTGATGAAATTACTATTTTGGGCCTATTGGTCTGCGGGTGACACTCTCACCATCTGGTCACTTGAGCATTTGAAAAAGGAGCTGTTTGGCTTAATCAAATATTTATAAAAGCAAATAATTATTTTTTGTTATTTAAACTGTCTCAAATTAACAGCTAATATTTCTTCTTCTTCTCCTTCTTTTTTTAAGATAAGTTAATATTTTTTTTACTTTAATTTTATTATTATTGTTTAACTTTAATTAGTCATTTTTATTTTATTTTTATTAAAAATAATATAAATATAAATATAAATTATCTACATTGTTCTTTTTAGCAGGAGAGCTCTTATTTTGGGTATATTAAGACTACATCCTCAACCTTTAAAGCCACGTGAAAAATCATCCTAATTATTTGAAATGAATATAAGTAATCCTAAACCTTTCAAGTGAGGATCCCATTTTGTTCATCTCCCTCGGATTCAGCCCTTAAATAAAATGAAAAATGAATTCCACTATTCCTATAAAAACTAAAATAATCAGCTTCTAAAAAAATTTGTAAGCATTATAAAAAATTATCTCTAATGGAGTCAAAACCCACAAGCTCATGCGATTCAAACCATCTTGCTCATGACCGATAACAACATAACCCAACCAAATTCAACCCACCTAGTTGTTATGTCTAAACTAAACCAAAATAAATGAGGTTTTATCTTGACAAGTGAAAAAAGAAAAATTAGAATTTGCAAAGAAAGTGGTAGAAACAAAAGAATGGGTGCCTATATAAATTACAGGAACCCTTTTGATTAGATTTAATAATTTCCATTTTCTTGGTAATTCTGGGTTGGATTTTCCAAAAGATTCCTGTCGAGAGAAAAAGCAAAAGCAAACCACGCCATCACTAGAGGGGAGAGGGGATGTGTGCTCTCTCTCTCTCTCTCTCTGTCTTTCACTCTTTCCTTTATTTTTCGCGGCTTCTGCTTTTTCCTGTTTGGGGCTTCTTTTTTTGTTTTTCTGGGCATTCTTTTTCTCCCAAACAGTCCTGTGGCTTTCCCATGACGTCGTTTTTGGCCCCAAAATGTTTCTTTTTCTCTGTTTTGTTCAGCTTGGCCTGTCTTCTTTAAATTAGGAAAGGGTACGTGGACGATGTGTGTGACAACAAAAACATCACACTACACAAATATGAAATTGCTCCTGCACCCCATCTGGTTCACCTGATCCGTTTCTGCAAAGCAGAAATTTGCTTTTTCCAAACAGCATGTTTCTCAATCTATAAATTTTCTCTATCTCTATCATGACCTACCCTTTTTAAGTTTTTAGTTTTTTTTTTTTTAATGCAAATTTCCATTGTATTTGAAAAATAGAAATTCAATATGAAATCCCTTGAGAAGATTAGGATAACGTTTTTGTTTTTGTTTTTTAAAAAAATTTACATGTCTTACCTTTAATTAGATTAGTGAATATAAAATTTCAAAGAATTTTATTAACTGCATTAAAATTATGTAAAACTCTCCTTTTACTTTTTTATTTTTAAATCCTTTTAGTTTGTTTTAACTTTTGAAAATCTTTACTTGGTTTTTATTGAAAAAGATATTCTAAAGCTTGCCAAACATCTAAGTAAAGAACATACATATGTGACCTAAAAAATAAAACAAAGTTAAGAGCATACACATACTTAATACTCTAAAGTCACCACCCATGAAAAGAAGGGAAAAAAAAAAATAAATAAAAGCTCATCACCATCCTAACTTCAATCTCAAATATCTTTCATTTGTCTATTTAAAAACCCGATGGTTGTAACCACATGTATCTTTTTTCTTTTTTTCTTTTTTTTTAATTATTAATTATTTTATTAATTATTTAAGTACATTATTTTATAATTTAGATTTTACTTAATTGTAAAATATAAATTATTGAATAAAATGAAGTTTCTAATATGAAAAGATTCATTCATATTTAATAATTATGATTATATAGTATTATTTTTTAATTAATTATTTCTTAATAATTAAATTAAAATAAAATTTTAATAATATATATAATTCTAACAATTTTTTTTAATTATTGGTTACACAACAAGATGCAATCCTTTCTCATCGTTTATCTTATTCACTCATATGCTATGCGATTTGAATTGAAAATTTTTTACTTTTGAAAAAAAATTATTACTAAATTAATTAAGTAATTAATATAATTTTAACAAATTTATATACAGCAATAGCTATAGCAATTTAAAAGTGTTGTATATATATATATAATAGCTTATAGGGGTAGAATTTTTATATTTCAATCATTTAGAATTTCGTACAGGGAATAATTGGGACATGAGTGCAGTTTTTTGTGTCAACTTAGGGTAGTGCAGCTGTAACGTAGGGTACAACGCCTTAATGCAATGTAATCGTACGTATCAGTATTGGCCACAACTCTACGCACACGTCACCCACTTGTCTACTCAAGAATAGACTGATCTGGCAGCACGTCAGGTACCCACGACAGACCCCGGGGCCCACCCTAGCCTTTGATACCAAAAAAAATAATTTTTGTATTTTCTTTATAACTTAATATATTATTAAAATAATTATTTTTTTAATTTATATAAAATATATAATATTAAATACATTTACATGTAAAAATTATATTAAAAATAAAATAAAAAATTATTTTTATAACACTACCTATGAAATCCCTTCCTTTCCTTCTGGCTTATTGACGTGATGATATGTCACCACTCTAGCGGTCTAGCCTCTAGCCTCTAGGTCTAGTGTTTAGCA
>BPVZ01000024.1:1793775-1806556 GCA_020521535.1 Rubroshorea leprosula | reverse complement strand
AAATGAAAAAATTATTGCAAGACAAAAGGAGTACTATTTATTATTCTCTCTATTCATTTTTAATAATTCTATTTTTTTAATTTTTAAAATTTTTAGACATAAATTTCAAAATAAAAATTTAACAATTTCTATAAATCACAATTAAATTTCTTTACATAAAATTTTTTTGAGTATTTTTATTTAATAAAAAAATTTTAATTATCATTTATATTAATTTTTATTTAAAACTTATATTTAAAAAATAAAAAAAAATAAATTATAATTTTTTAAAATAACCAAAAAGAAAAGTAGTATAAAGGGAAATATTGTGCATATCCAAAGAGGATATATGGGGTGTGTGAAGGTTAGTGGAAGAAAAAGATATTTATGTCAAGGGACAAAAATTCTTCATGGCCCAGCTCCCATGATCCCATCAAATAAATTCTATATCTTTGTTTCCCCATGGAAACAACAAAACATATAGTCAGCCATTCTAATTTTCAAACTAACTTTATTCATAAGGTCTATATTTATGTTTTCTTGTTATTCTCCAAAATCGACACTTGCTCAACAATCCAAATAAAGTGTCCACGAGGGTTCGGTTTTGAACTATTTGTTTGTCGGTTTCTAGATTTAAATCTCACTATCAATCATTTTCTCCTGGATAGATATTACTTAATATCAACATAATTGACCAACAATCTAAAGGATTTATTGTTAATTTTTTTTATATATAAATAAAAAATAAGTATCTTTTATTTTATAATTTTTTTAAAAAAAAATCCAACATATTTAAGTTACCATCTCCTCTAAACGGCATACGACAACAAGAAGTCCAACTTTAGTCCTCATTCACCTTACCCATGTAAAGTATTACACCCCTTGACGGTAACCTATGCCCCACTCCATTCTAATGTGTCGATTAAAGCTAGCTATTGGAGGGTTCATATCTGAACTGGGTTTTCTGTGTTGAATTTTTGTTCTGTGTTTTCCAAACAGATGACATGTAAAGGGGCTGATTACTACTGTTCAAGCATGCAAAGAAAGACTAGGAGAGTGAGGGACTTATGGATTTGGGAAGAATTTTTTAGGTTTGTTTGGTGTTCTTTTGTGAGGAACTGAAGATTCGGTGGTCAGACTAGTAGTTTTGTCTCTCTGAAGCTTTATGCAGTGAGAATGAGCTTTCCTCCGTTCCTTTAATCTTTTGTCATCTTCTCCATGATAACAACAAGAGAAATAAACTCACTCCTCCCACCATTTAATAAACCCTAAAGCAAATACATTGCTACAGGATTACATAGACCAATAATAGTGCGATATTGTAGAAGCAAGTGTGGAAATTCAATCTAGATAGACTAATTTTAATGTCAGTTCAAAGCTGAAAAGAGCATTTGATCCCTATTTATTATCTTTAATTTCTTCAATTTCTAGGGGCAAAATGATCTCTCCAACACGAAACTGGCATTATAGTTCAAACCACAAAACATTTTTCTGTATAAAACTAGGCAATATTGCAATAATATATAGTATGGGAATTATCATTTATTCATAATACCCTTCATCCATGAACCTGTTATTTTGACATAAATAGAGAAAGGCTTTGCTTTGTCCCTAAATTTACGCTGATAATCATTTCATATGACTTACTAAATGTCTTTGGGAGCTGTAAAGCTGTTGCCTTTCCTGCTAAATCATGAAGATTGGAGATATATAATAAGATGATTTGAAACAGAAGAAATCCAATAATGCATAGATTAACCATGCGCATATCTGCTCATACAGATTCCACTAATTTCGCTCTAAGCCATTATATCGAATAATGCTGTCTTATTATGCACATTATAATCATTATAGTCCATAATTGTAGAACCATTTCCATGGGAAAAAGTTTTATTCTCCTTGTGACATGGTTCTGTTTGTGTTTTCTCATTTTTTGAGGCGAATACAAGTCATAAAGGAAAGGGCAAACTAAGGTGCGGTGTATATGACCGTAGATAAATGAGAAAGGTAAGATCCATCATTACAAAAGAATTATGAGTGCAAAAGGACAATCTACTTGAGTTCTCTGCTACCCCACCCAGACACAGCACAACCAAATCAGACTTCAGAGGTCCTTTCTTTTTCCTTATAATTTTCCCAATTTACAAAAGACAATGCATTAGAACGCTAGCCCCACTTTAAAACTAAGCCTCCATTTTGGACCCCAACATGCCAATGCAAAAAACCCATTTCACATCTAGCCTCGTTGCACCTTAATTTCAAAAGGAGGATAAAGTGACATTTTCTTGGTCGTCCGCGCATAGGGATACAAAGGCGAATGTTCCAAGTAAACTTCACAGTACATATATGGCATCCTTTAATCTTTCCCTTTTATCAACGGAGAGATACAGGATACCTCTCCTCTTGATCCCTTTTGATCAATTATCATGGAGTACTTTTATCTGTGTTCCTTAATTTATACTATAGGTTATAATATATAGCAGAGTTTCTCTCCACAGATACTAGTTTCTATATCCCTCTATCAAAGAGATAGATTCTTAGTCTTGTTTTGACATGGTTACTCTGATTTTTAGTAATTAGACCACACATGAGCTAGATCTATCATAAGACACTCGTACCCACTTAAATTCCATTAGGGGAAAGAAAAAAAAATATATATATATATATATCATAACTTTAAGAAAACCTATGCAATTATATAATAAATGTTAAGTGAAGGAATCCCAAGAAAGAATTTAGAGTTTGGCATGTTACTAAAGCAAAGACAAAAACATGGAAGCATACGACAATTGATTTCGGCAATGGCATACCTTCTTAGGAATTTACATTTTATATTCCAAACAGAGATGCTATAAGTGCCTGGCTGATCTTTACTGTTCACTGACATGCTTTGAAATCTACAATAAAAAGAGCTCACCCTATTAATTTTTATATAATAGAAAATGCATGAAAATCATCAGTACAAATGGGTTTTCAAATGGGTAGGGATAAGGAAAAACAAAAAAGGAAAAGATGGTCTTTGCTTTTGGCCCCCGCCCTTTTTCTTTTTAAATGTTAAAGTGGAAAGACCCATGAATTATGCAAGGAAAGGATGTGCACGAAAGAAAGGGAGCGTATATACGAAAAAAGATCCAAACCATCCCAATCCCACCCACCCCACCCCCTTCTCCGCTCCCTTTTTCTAAGAAATTTCATTTTTAGTAATGAAGCCCAGCCTGTTGATTTCAGTGCTACAAGATCATACCTGCTTGGGTGCTTTAGTCTCCATTTTACTGGGCTTCTCCTGTGGCCTTTGAGTCTTTCAGATGGGCCAACTGAGGAAACAAAGCCTGTTTTAAATCTTGAAGAATGGGTTTTAAAGGACTGGACCAAAGAGAAATGGGAAATTCCCTTTGGGTACACGTCTATTCTTCCTCTTCCTCTTTGGTTGTTAGCCATATACAAAGGAGCAATCCTCCTTTCTTCAAGTCTCTGTGTCCAGGGACCTCTAAAGGACTTTACATGCAAGCAGATAAGCCAAACGGTGTTGAGATCCTTTAATATTTCAACGACTCTTTAAGATAAAGGATTCTGAATCTTCAACTTTACTCTAGGGTGGAAGTTAATCTTTCTTGCTAAGTTGCACCAGTTTAGTCACTGCACTTAATTTTTCTGCAATTGATGGAATTAGCTTAGCTACTTGATCACATAACTGAGCTCCAAGTCCACTTGTAAGTTCTCCTGCAGAAGCCACGGTTACTAAGTCTGAAAATAATTGCAAAACACTGTCAGCAGCGGTCTCCAAATTCACTAACGCCTCCCTACATGCGGTGATTTTATCCTCCAGTTCATTTCCTCCAGGAACAGATTCCTCCTGTTTAGTCCTATCTTTTAATTCCACGTTTGATGAATTTTCTTCGACTGCACATTTCTCTGTTTTGTCTCCTGAGAAAGCAGGAAGTGGGTCAAGCAAGCATTCTGCCAAGTTTGGGTCCTGCAATGAGCATCCATAGCTGAAACATGTTAGCATGGAGACTTATGGGTGTCTTTTAACACTGATCAGGCATGCATGTTTATCTATGAGCTGTAAGATAGCTAGTAGAATAAAAAATGAGAAAAATATAAAAAAAGGGATCTAATTTAAAAGACTAAAGGACCTAAGAAATTACTGTGCTTTATGTGTTTGGAAAACCAATGTCTAACTACCAACTGAAGAATAGTTGTTTATACCCTCGCTTTTCTAAAATTCCCCCTTCAGGTACTAAAAATCCAAGTCAAGGATTTTAACAACGCAACATGGATGTACTTGCCTTTTCATTAGAACCTATCACTAACTGTTCTTCCAAAACCTGGAAAGCTGGACCATCGGTTTTATTGTTGATGGCAGATTCACTCTTATAGTTCGACATCCCTGAATTTATGTCAAAGAGTCTCTTGCAGCTGGCAATATAGTCTCGCTGTACAACATACTGTGAAGAGAATCTTCTTCTCGCAGATGATTTCTTCTTCTCAACCTGTAAATAGGAAGTGCTTATGTGAATACTCTTCAAAAGGGAAACATTCTAAATACATTTTTCTTACTCTGCCTATTGAAATAAAATCTTTTTAAAAAATTCAGCAATAATTGATATGCTACAAATGATTTCTAAGTTCAAAACTACAGTTTGATACAAGACATCACCCCAACCATTGAAGCAGGGACCTTGAATGGTCACCATATATCATCTCAAGGCTGCAGAAAGCGCTAGGGGATGGTGGGCAGTTGGCCACAGCCTAGAGCCTAGAGTGCCTTGGTGGTTTTTTTTTTAATAATAATTTTTTGACATAATTCTAAGAGAATAAGAAAAAAATATAAAATAATTTTAAAAATTATAAAATAAATAAAAAAATAAAACATTTTTTATTCATTATTATGTTTAAAGAGCAGAATTTAAAGGAATTACTTGACATTTCATGTGTTTTTAATATAATTTTTATAATAAATTAAACGACATCATTTCATTAGACAAAAAAGAAATGAAAAACATTTGCTCAAGCACTCTAGATGCTATTAAACATGCCTAATAGTGCCTGAATGTACTTAATTGATTTGGGTGGAGCAAACCGCATTGAATTTCTGCGGGCAGAATGACACCACCTAGAGTTTAAGCAATGCCTAGGCACCGCCTAGGCGAGCTTTTTACAATACTGTATCATCTTTAATCTTGGCTAGCTTACAACTTAATATGGTCAAAAGGGATTGGAGAGGAAAAGTAACAGAATGAAAAATGAATGAATTAACCCAGTGTAAATAGGGTTCACAGATCCTCTCCTATAGTCCTGAAAAAGATTATAAAAGCAAACCCTGGAAAGTCATTTCTACTTGTGAGCAAGAGAACCAACCTTGAGTTTTGTTGATAGACTGCCAAAATGCTCCTTAAACAAGTCACTACCTTCAGAATTTATTTGGAAGACATCAACATCCATTTTTCCTTCAACCTTGGTTTTATTAGAATGCAACTGCTCTGTTGCATCAGTAACTGCCTCGCTGCACACATTTGTCTTCTGCATTTCCAGCTGATACTGACTACTCTGGAGAAGGTCAATATTATGTGGATAGGCATCTTTTGTGGCATCCCTCTTATCATCTATACCATGGTCCCCATGCTGAAATGAGGGTTCACCATCACTTGGCTGCCCAACTTGATCTTGCGCTAGATGAAAAGGTCAATAACAAATTTAGATCAAACAATCAACTAAAATGACCTTCACTATCATCTCTATAGACAACCAAACCTATAATACTCCTTGGAACATGCATCTCATTAGAAGCTCCTCTATGGTATGAAAAGCATTGCAGTTTCACATGAAAAAAGCAGCATGCAAAATGTCTCGTGCAGAAGAAAATATTGACACAAGAACATTCAGCTACACCCATTACTAATGCATGGGACAGTTTTTAGAGAAAAAATCATCATGGGATTCTTTGTTTGACTATTAGGGAAACGTGAATAATCTGATCCATTTGAACGTCCCAAGATGTTTTCTAAAACCAATTGGTTGCATTTAAAAAAAACCTCACTATGATTGTCATTATTTAAAATCTTCATGTTCATCCTGAAACGAATAGAAATTTCAAAACAATAAAGAGCTAGATGAAATTAGTTTCTGGAATGTCTCATATTTTTGTAAGCCATACTGCCATTATTCAACAGAAGTAGAACAAACTCTGATATTAAGAAGGAAATTGACCATACACAAATTCACGGAAGATACTGGCTTTTTCATGTCCTCCAAATTTTGCACCTCTGGAGAATTCAGTAGATCCAGGCAAACATTATAAACAGTGAGCCAGCGGTTGTCCATGGCAAAGTTGCTGAAATGACAATCAGATACCATGGGATTGGAAACTCGCAGAGAATGCCCCGTCATTTGTTGAAGCAGAATAATGGATAAAAGTGTCGAATTTTTACCTGATTCTTTCATGAGGAGATGCTGAAACTTGGCTATTATCAGTCTCAGGAGAGCTTCCACAAAATCTATTAAGGCCCACCTTTTTGTATACTGAAACATGATTAGATGGAGTTTGATCTTCAGGGCTAACAGAAGCTGAAACCCTGCCTTCCTCTCCAATTAAAGGTGAGGAAATTTCCAGTTCCACTTGCTTCTGCAAGAGGTATAATGAGAGGCAAGGAAAGCGGAAAGATAAACCAAACATAGGTAAATGGCAGAACAGTTGAAAAGCAGAAAAGAGCTTTGGGGATCAAAAACATGAGCTTACAAGTACTTTTTTTCCAAAAATTCACATAGAAAAAGAAATTATTTCAATCTAAAAACGTAAGTTCCTTGTTGGCTGAGACTCGAGAGGAACAAACGGCATTTCAATCAATCAAATCTTGGAACCTTATCGGTGTACTAAGGGGCAAAGTAGTTATAGCATCATAAATTACTATCGTGGCCACTCTTTCTCAGTGTACTCATTGGCAATTGCTGCAGAAAATGGCACATTATATGGATACCTACTACAAAGAGCAGACATAAATCCAACTATTAACCCAGAAATTAGCTAGTTCACTTAGTTTTTGTATAAAAACACAACAAGAGTGGATGAGGATGTTATGAAGGGGGAACATAGGAAATCAAGAACAATTTCTCTCTTTTTTCCTCTTTCACTAACCCGATGCATATTTAGATCTCAAAGTCTACCATAAAGGATACCTGGGATAGAGTGAACTCAAGATTCCTTGGAGCAAAGTCAGGGCTTGTTATTTTTGCCCGTGCCCATTTTGGAAGTCTTGAAATGGTAAATTTAAATGCAGAGGTCTCTTGTGAGTCCCCTCCTTGATGATGCGCTTGTTGTTTCTCAAGAGACATCACACTTTTGGGATTAGTTTTGCCTGACTGGTCTTCCTCTTCACGAAGTACAATTCCACTAAAACAGACCGGCTGAGTAAAGTTTCTGGGAGACAGTGGAAAGGAATTTTCTTTCACTTTATGCAACATCCTAGAAGCCAAACGACCAGGCAGTTCCCATACAAAAATACAGCCGTCACCACCTACCTGAATGCAATAATTGAAGTTATAATAAGTCAAAGGTTGCATAAGGGTAAAATGCTACTATATCACAAATCATATGTTATTAACCTGAATGAGAAAGGAAGCTCGAAAATGTGTTGCCTAAAATTAGTGCATAAGCTATCAACTTATCCACGCTGTTAACAATGAAAATGAAGAATAAGAACAACTCACAGAAACCATATGCCTGCAGTCTGGTAGGAAAATCACACCAGTCACAACTTCTCCGTGCCCTAAAGCTTGAGCAACTATCTCTCCGTTCACAAAGTCATACATGCAGATGGATTTGTTAGAATAAGAGCAAACTAAGTAACTGCAACTTGGATCCACAGTAACCTGTCCAGAAATCTTTGGTATCAGAATGATGCCATATTGATTGATGACAGAGCACGTGTTGCTGATTCTTAACTCATAACTTACCTTTATTGGGTCACCAAAGTCTTTATCTTGCTTGAATGATCTAATAAGCTTTCCAGAAGCAATGTCAAATGTGTTTATCTTCTTATCCTATGAGTAGAATGACCAAATAAGCAAATCGTATCAATAAAATCATATTAAGAAGCTAGTAAACGTTACTTTGTTTTCTTTTGGTCCATCATGACAGCAGAAGAAAACTGGGTACCCTTCCAAGCCACAGTTAGAATAAGATTTATTTATTCCTAATAACTATTACGATAGCAATTTACCTGGCCAACCGTGACAACAACTTCCATTTCGGGGTCCATGGACATGTCATAGACAGTTCCATTAGAGGCCATTTGATGGTGACGGCGAAGAATCATATAACCACTGTCCATTACACTGACATCACGGAAAACCAGGGACCTGTGGGAAGAAAAGCCAACGTGAAATACACTACAAAGGAATTATTATAGTGTAGAGATTTACTTTTCCTAGTAAGATTCTCTAATAACTACGATTATTTCCCTAGTTTTTGTTTGGTTTCTCAAAAGCAACCAGACATGTAACAAATTAAGGCCACTGATCTCATTTCCACATGACCTCCAATGAGTCCAGAACTCACTAATAAACTTTCTGATATAGATCTTGAAGCTCAAATGACAATTGAATTTGTATAACATACCTATCGGCACTACAACTCAGAATCTTACATCCATTGTAAGCTAGTTTGACAGAAGTAACAGCAGCTGAGTGGTCATCGATGCTTTCAATGAGATCAAAATTCCTGTCTTGGAGACAAACCTAATGAGGATGTGAATCCAACAATCTAAGAGGCAGATTAAAATAGAGTTAAAGAATTTTTTTTGCAATTTAAACCTTTTTACATCAAAAAGATGGATTGCCCTATCTCGTCCTCCAGAAACGAGCAGGTAATGGTTGTTGCTTTCTTCAAAATCAGCACATTTCTTGCTTGTAAAGCTGAAGCTCAATGAGAGAATCTCTGCATCGTGAGCATCCTGATAAGGTAACAAATAGCTCCCATTAAAAGATGGACAAATTCAAACGCTAGTTGGAATACTGGATCAAAAATCTTCCTCGCAATATTGCATTTTTTCCTCTTCCAATTAAATATCTAAAGGTGTCAATAAAAAAAAAAAAAAAACAAACATGCATAGGTTACCTTAAGGCACGTATAATCAGCATTGTGTAGGTCATAGATATGAAGGTTCCCCTCACAGTCACCAGCTGCCATGTACTTTCCATCTGAACTAACTGCCAATGAGCGAAACCCTACATTGCTAAAATTTGCCTCTATGGTATCACGTTCAAAAGTTCCAGCACTAACTGCAGTGAGAATTAGGAGTAGTCAACTAAATAGAAGTTGAAACTTAGAAATAGGAAGTAAATGAATTTGAAATAAGTTGTTCCTGATAATTCCCATAAGGTCAGCAAAGTTAGGCTAAGGGTTGAACATACATGCACATTTGCACATGAATGTTTCATAGATTGAATGTTAGGGCCTCAAAAAACAAGTTACCTAAACAAATACTGCCCAATGGTTCAGTAGTCAAAGAATTGCAGTCCATGATTCCCTTTGATGAATCAGGTTGTAGGAGAAGATCCCATAACCTAATAGTGCCATCAGCTGAACATGTTGCAAAAGAAACACCTCCAGAACATCCTCTAGCAGCACATGCAAAAGAAGGATCATGCATGTTTTCACAACAGAGGTTCTTGATATCCCATATGCAGGCAGAGTGTGAAATGAGTGCACAACACCTTGTAGCCTGAAAAAAACCGAAACAAGTTCTAATTCATTAACTGACTCTAAAAACTGAAACAGATTGACTGATCAATTTTTAACAGAAACAAATTGACTTCATCAAACAAGTGCAAAGTAAATGGCGTATAATCTTCTATAAAGTGATTACCTTGCTAATGTCATGAATATCCCATATAGAGAGACTATGATCTCCATAAACAACCACTGCAAGAAGAAAAATGAACATTATAAGGGGGAAAAGAAAGATGAAAGGCCATTATCAAGACAACTCCATGAGCTATACACTTACCAAGCTTTTCAGAGGTGGAGAACTGACAAGCAATTGCATCAGGAAGAGTAGGCAAAGGCTGAAAACTCTTCTCACTGGCTTTGGGGCAGTGAAGATCATTTTCCCCTTGACAATGTTTGGCTGCTGAATGGAGCAGACTTCCCACATATTTGAGATTTTCAACAGTAAAGAGTTGCACTACTCCATCACTGCATGCACAAGCAATGAACTTACTGGATGCAGATAGTGAATATCCTCTTTTGACCTGAAAGTTAATTTCTGAGATTGATGAAACATGGTCTCCATAACAAATAGTGAGCTGCAAAGTTCTCTACAGTTTAGATAACCATGATCACACACACTTTTAGAAACTTTTGCCGAAATGATCAAGTTCTCTAGCTTTTCCTTTTAGACAAATTCCATTTAGTATTTTAGGTATCCCATTGACAGGATCTTTGCAATGTGCAAACTATGCCTTACATGACGGTTCATGGTACACCCTAATCAACCATCTAATTCGTTACAGCCGAATTGGAACTCTCACAATCACAAATTTTGAGTCTACACTCTGGTAAATGATAAGGCCTTCACTCTCCAACAAGCACTTCCTAAGTCCTTCTAGATTTTGTGGCCCATTTAATCTTTTGGACCTATAAATAGTTCCATGTTACTTACTTGAGCAGCTACTCTAAAATCTATGATGATTTGGAAAAAAAAAAAAAAAAAAAAAAAAAGGAACAACCCATGATGATGTAGGATTGAAAGCCAAGCATACCTTTAAATCAACTGAATTTCTCACCGACAGCCCATAATCTATAAGGCATAAAACTCCTGAAAATCAAAATAAACACATTTGGACTGAATTGACCATAATCCAAAAACTCCAACCAACTACATTTCATATACCAATTGTAAGTCAAAGTCCAACCTGCATCAGTCAGAGCATAGATATGAAATGGTCCACTCTGGCCACAGTCCATAACACTATTATAAGTCCAGATGGCAGATGTGACAGATACAAATGAGCTCCCCTTTTGAGGACCAAGATCAACATGTTTTCCATGCAAACCCATTGACACTGTCCTTTTGTTTGTTTTAGTCCGTGGAGAAGTTCCAAATGTCCAGAATTTTAGGTGGTTTTTCCCAGCAGTTACAATAAATTTTGCATTTGATGAGAAGCTGACAGATGTAACTGCAGAACAAGATGAACTTGCTTTAAGCTTCGTAACCAACATTCCATTCCGCCAATCCCAAAGGTAAATATATCCTCCAATGGACACCAGATGCTCCCCTAAAAAAGAAAATTAAATATAAGAACAAGAAGAAAGAAGATACCACAAACACTAATATAAAGGAAAAACCGTAACAATAAACAAGTTGTGCAGTCCATTGTAGAGTAGTGTTACCGCTAACTCCTTCAAGAAGGAAACAATAGGTCATGTTTCAACTTTAGGAGCTAGTGGAGATGGATGAAGGGATTTCCAGTGGAATCCAATCCAATTAATTGACTAAAAAATTTTAAACTAAAAATGTGCAGCAAACTAAGATAAATGTTTCAATTGCTCAATTATAAGTCTGAAACTAACCGTCAGGTGAGAAAGCAATGCACTCAACTCCATATAGATGGCCTTTTAGTTCACATAAAAAGGAAAGTGTTGTGCAGTCCCACACTAACACTGCAGGTTGATGTCCTGACTGCAAAACCGTATTAGATGCGCGGAGACTATAAACATACCTTAAACAAAAGCCGCAATTTTTTTTTTTTCTGCAAATCTTAGTCAAATAAATACAAACGGAAGAATTAGCTAAATAAAGATGAAAGCAACGGTGCAACCAACTTTCAATTTTCATCAGACACAATCATTTTCCTAACTTAATTAATAGACGGTCTAATTCTTGATTGGTTTTTTCTTCACTTTCGCTGAAAGATAGGTGACGGACTCGAAGAAGGAATCATTTTGGGCCACAAGAAGTAAATTATAAGGAGAAACATTGATGAAATTTCAGGGTACAAAAATCTCTAGAAATCAAAGAATTCATTAAAAATTTATAAAAATCAAAGAATTTGTTCATATTTACTGAAACATAAAAATAAGTAAATAAAATTTTAAAAAAAAAATCGTGAATTACACGAAATAAAAAATGGTAAAAGTAAATGGATTGGTACCTCGCCGGCTGCTACAAACCGGCCATCAGCCGACATAGCGAGACAAGTTAGTGGTTTAGGTGTTCGGTGAGTGACCATTAGGTGCGACTGCGTGCTGGAGTCAACATTGTAAACTACCACTACGCATCCCGCCACATAAGCGCACCTCGAGCTGGATACACTCGACGCCAATCCGTTCCCATTCTTCGTTGTTAATCCGATAATCTCCTTCAAAATCAGCTGCAATGCAATCAAATCGGAAATTGTTAAAATCGATTTCTCCGGTTTTAAACTTCCTTTTACAATTACATTAGGGTTTCAGTAGCTGGATTTAAGCGTGCCTTCGACGATGCGTCTGGTTTCTTGAGCTTGCGATTCGCTTTCATCTTCGATGATCCGGAGGCGAAAGCTGAGAGCTCGGAGCAGGAAGGCGAAATTGAGAGACAGAACCGATAAATTTAGAAGTGCAGGATAGATTTAGTGAAACGTCGGAAGCGGGAAATCTGTGGAAGTCAATTTAAAATAATTTTGAAAAATGCGTTGATTTGGCACAAATTTTAACCGGACGACTTGCATTGCAACGGATTATTTCACATTTTCACTTAATAAAAATAGAGTATAAATTAAAGATTAATTTTTATATTTTTAACATAAATTTATAAAAATATAT
>BPVZ01000024.1:1755252-1784818 GCA_020521535.1 Rubroshorea leprosula | reverse complement strand
TATAGGTTTAGTAATTAAAATTATTGGCATTTTACGTTGTGCTAATTAAAAAATGATTGTAGGAAAGTTCACAACGACACAAGTCACACAACTAGCTTTTTCAATTGGATCTGAAAAATAGGATGATTTTATTTCTATTGTGTCACAATCAATTATCAAATAACACTAGGAATTTTAGAAGGAAAAATAAAAAAGAATGGCATATTAACCATTGAGGTTAGCCTCAGCAATGAGAATGGATGTGAAATTGTGAATTATGCTTAAGAACACGTTCGATTTATTTTCTTGCCGTGTAAATAATTCCATTGAATTATGGCCGCCATCCTTAAAAAGTAAGGTTTGCTTAATATAGAGGAGAGTATGAATTTATTTATTTTAAATTTTACCCATTATATTTACATAAAATATTAATAATTTATTTCTTTATTTTCTATAATTGAAATGTATTATGACTTACTAAATGAAAAAAAAAGATAATAATCTTTAATAAATATATTAAAAAGTGAATAAATATTAATCATTAAAAATAAAAAAATAAATTATTAAAATTTTGTATAAATATGATATATAAAACTTATTTATAAATAGATTTTAACTTTATATAATAAATGAAATGGGTGTATATATTTTAAAGAGTAATGTAACTTAAAACCTAAATATTCATATTATAAAAAGATCTATCTATTTTATTTTATAGATTATAATAAATCATAAAATATAAACACTTAAAATGAGATTGGAGCTTCTAATATCAAGATTCACCAACATTCAGTAGGTTAACTTATACAATATAGGGCTTAAAAGAGAGAGAGAGAGAGAGAGAAAGGCATATTGCTTGCTTGAGCTTCGAGGTAATGTTCAGTCTGAACCAATCAAACATGGTCAGCTGTCTGATGGATAAATCCTTTGCAGTTGCACGTCAACAAGTTTATTTAATGAAAGTTAATTTTTCTCTTAAATACCATCCAATGATGCAGCCTCCGAAGTCCAAACCTACTTTGATTCCTCAGCTAAACAGACAGACACTGTACATCCCTTTGATTTCAACACCAACCTTAAAATTTTCTTGCTTCCAAATCCCAGCAAAATCACTTCTCCTTTCTAAAAAACTCCTCGATTTGTTCCTTTTTCAAGCGATTTCCTGCGATACCCATAATCTGATCCCAAGTCAAACCGTACCCAGATGGGATTTTCATCTTAATCCGTATAGGTTTTGAAAATCACAGAAGAATCAAGATTCTGATCTGATTTCTCAAGTGGGTTTTCATTAATTCTTCTTGAAGATATGAATTTCAGGAGCTTGGATGAATTCTGGGCATTCTACATGACTCAGCACTCGAAACCATCCACAAGGCGCTGGCATTTCGCGGGCACACTCACAAGTATTCTATTAATGATTTACTCTGTGTTGTTTAATTGGTGGTTTGTGCTGTTTGTGCCGGTGTTTAGTCACGGTCTTGCTTGGTACAGCCATTTCTTTATCGAAGGGAATGTTCCGGCCATGTTTGTGCATCCATTTTGGTCCTTTTTATGTGATTACAAGATGTTCGGATTGATGCTTACTGGTAAAATGGATAGGGAGATCAAGAGGCTTGGAAAGAGGCCTATTCTACAAGGGTTTTGAATTTTTTTATGCTAGTGTAAGGTTTCATATAATGCTTTTAATCATGTTTGAATATAGGATTTGTTCGCAGAGTAAATATTGTTGAAATTCTAAGTTTGAACATAAATTTGCTTGGTCTTTACAGTCGAATTCAACTTGGAAACTTGCTTGATTGAATTGATTCCATTGTTGGATTTTTGTCCCCATTAGGTGAGAATTCACTGTTGCTTAATTAACATTGGTTGTGGATGATAATCAGAAAACATCTCCCCAATATTGACTTTGGGTTGGTGGCACGTTAATGTATACAGTGATGAGTGTTGGCAAACATCAATTTTCTCAGTCCTACTGTGCAGCTAACAATAAACTCAAATTCAACTATGTTACAACTTCCTCAATTCCTATTGTCCCAAAACTCAAAAATTCATTTTTAAATAACCTAGCACCAATGTCACTAACCTTTTGGTTCTTGGCATGTTTAGATAACCGTCGCATGTGTTCGAGGTCTAATAGACAGCCGGAGTTACAAGTCAGTGTTTCGTGAGAATGATGGCAAGGGCATGGCCTCCTGTGGACGCAGGATGACAAGCACACCAAACATCCCCAGCATTGGAAGGACAAGAAGCCACTTGAGAAGTTTGTAATAATACATGTGGAATGTGAGGGGGAAGTCATCTGAGGAATAGATGCCATTCCTGTCAACCATCTCCACCACAACAGTCCCTGTAGTCCTTACCCCTACTGTTGGAAGTTTTATGCGATATCTTTCAGGCCTGTTAAAAATCTGGTTTTGCATTATCCTTCTTTCTCCTTGGTAGTTACCTGGGACTAACAAGGTTGTCTGCATTGTTTCAGCGCAATGTCAGATTCAGGGAGAGTGGATGTTTAAATAGCAGTTTGAAATTGTAATTTGAGAATAAGAACTATATAAAGCTTACAGTAACGTTGTAAGGTGCTTGAGTCCCTGATGGGTATCGATGTTTATCTACAATCTCGATCTCCACCCAGAAGTTTTTGCCTTCCTCGTCACGGAAAGCTCTTGATGAATGTGTAACATAAATGCCCTCACGGTCATACCTGTATGCGGCATTGTTTCTTCCTTGATTTGTTGATCTCCATGCCTGAAAATGAATTATGTACTATTGGTACCTAAAGGTTCAGGAGGAAACAAAAGATCACTCCAGGATCAGGTTCATATTCATCCTACCTTGAGGGGATGGTGTGGAGCAGGAGTTGAGAAGCAGAAGACATTTCCATTCATAGTTGTAACGATGAGATCAAGATCGTCTCCACCATCAACATTGTCTGCCAACACCATACTGTATCTGCAATGAGGAAGTACACACAAATTAGATTCAATGAAGAAACATATAGGAGTTTTAAGGAACTATAGGACCACACAGCAAGAAACTTACGAAGTTTCACCAATGTCAACAACATCGGCACATGATGTGGGTCCATCTATCAGGTACAAATATCCATCAAATGAAGTAGTAACAATCGTCAGTCCCTTCCTTTTCTCCCCACGTTTGTTTAAATCAACCAGAAGAACTTGATTCATTATTCTCCCATGAGTTCGATATGGATAAGGACGAACTATTGAGCCATCCTTTCCACTAAGAACATAAATATTTCCAGATAAAGTGGGAATCACAAGATCAGTATGGCCATCTCCATCGACATCACCTACAGCAGGACCCTGAGGGGTAAGAAAATGTCAATCAGATAACTTCTATCAACTTAGAGAAGTGTTAAGTTAAAAAATGCATATTGGCTTTGCCAAATTTCTAGGAAGTCCAATGCAGCCTAATCATATAAGTCTATGGGCAGGATCAAAAGCATCTGGACTAATGGCTGACGAGCATGCAGGCACAGCACAACCAATATTATCCCTTGATGTTGATGCACTAGTATAAAAAGAAGAAAAATGATGGATGCACAAGTCTTCAAGTAAATGACTACAACACTCAACGCATGATGATGGCTTTGTTAGATTTGGATCACTGTGTCTCATATAATCAATAACAGACTATCATGCATTTCTGTATGCTGAATAACTGCATTATTCACACAGGTAAAATTAGCATTATTTTGCTTTTCCTTATATCTTCAAGTAGGGAGTTAAATTGCAATTATACATTTAAAAAGTTTAGATTAATAACTCACAAACTTCTTCACACTCAAGTTAATGGAACACACACAACACAAGAATCTAATACCGCTAAATTATTTGTGCCCTAATGGTTACCTTAAAGTTATCATATACTCATGTACTTGTTAATATTATGAAAACAGACACTACAACTCACCTGTGGGACTAGACTCTTCAGATGTGCTTCCCAAATCTCAACTCCTTGTGCAGTCCAAGCAGCAACATTTCCATGTGTATCTGTTGTCACTAGTTCAATCTTGCCATCATCATTAATATCAGCTGCAACCACAGAACTTTGAATTTCGGCCATTTCAAGGGGAAACTTTTCTCTGACTTTTCCTGAATAATTACACGATTACCAGCCAAATTATTACAAAAGAAGCTGCTCATAATTGAATACCAATTCTAATAGCCAAACAATGACCAAAGATGTTTATGCAGAACAGAGCTTCAAATTGAAATTGTTAGAAACATAAAATTTACATGATGTACATACATTACCCATTGTTTTCATGTCATCTAAAAAAAGAAAAATATCGCCAGTAACTTAAAATTTAGATATTTTATAGACAGACTAGCACATATCAACTTGTTTACAAGCCATGTTTTAGTAATCAATCCATCCAGGCTTTCTTTTCTGATTATAAAATAATAATAATAATAATAATAATAATAATAACAAATAAATAAATAAATAAATAACAACAATAACAACATTCAAGCTCTAAAAATTGTCTAGTTTACTGTTTACTATTAGATAGGAACGCTAACTGAAGAATTGCTACTGAGGATAAAAGAAAAAGAAAAACTAAAGAATTGGCAAGTATTACTACCATTTTGAAACTCAAAGCAAACCTTAACCAGCTAGATGATGTTATGATTTCACACAAATTAATTACCAAGGGCAGAGCTAGCATAAATGCAATAACTTTAGCCATGGTATAATCCTGAAGCACGACTGCATGGAAAGAAATAATGATAACTAATAACGAGAAATATAGCCAGTATTAGGGAACTACCATGATGATCCAAGACATAGAACAAGCCATATGATGTTCCAACAAGAATGTCCAAGTTCCCATCACCATCTAAATCAACAACAGTTGGAGAAGAATATATATATGCACGAAAGTTTGCAGTCTCTGTACTCACATCTAGCTCTGTAATCCACTTAACCTGCTTCGTATCAAGATTGAATACAACAATACCTCCAGCAACATATTTTCCAATATCAATACCACCAAGCTCCTTTATGTGCTCTGGGTTGTCATAATACCTATGATATAAGGCCCCCTTTTTCAGCTCTTTTGTTTGGTAAACAACAATTGTTACTTGATTTGACAATATCTTAGAACATGGTATACAAAAGTGGTTTGCCTAAACTTTATAATTTTTTTCTTCAAAAAAAAAAAAAAAAGTTACAAGGGAAAAAGGAGCATAGAAGGCTTTTCTTCTTATGAATATCTATCTCATTTAAATAAGTTCTGATGTAGAACTTAGGAGATATCCCAGTCAACCAAATCAGATGAAAACTAAGGGTAACTTACTCATGATCAAAGAAGTAGGAAACAGCAACAATCATTTCTGATACCCCATCATTGTCAATGTCAGCTATGACCTGAGAAAATTTGAGAACCAATTTTTATGACTTTCCTGGCGTAAACTTGCCTGTCCAGGCAGTTTCTTTACCAAGGAGAAAAGAAAATACTAACAAAGTTAAAATTTGTACTCACAGGAGTGCTTAAGATGTGTGAATCAATATCCACAAAATCCTCCAGCTTCTTGTGTTCCCCTTCAGTCCACTGCTCATCTTCCCACATGGATTCATCAACATAATCATCATAGTCATAACTATATTCATCAGCCAACTCATCAGTACCACGGAATAACTCAAAAGATGCATCTGCATCTGCTTCTAAGCCTTCATCATTTTCCACAGTCTGAAAAATCTCATTATTGTTATTTTTGGACTCAGAACCACCTTCTTGTGACCCTTTTGAGTCATTATCTTCCAGAAGCCGTCTCCTAGCACTTGTTTTATTCTCTGAATTATTCATTCCCACTGACCCAGTATTTATGGAAGAATTATCAGCAACTTGAGACAGCTTGACATTTTCCTCTGTTTGACTTTCATTCATTTTCCTTTCAGTGTCTACACTGGATGCATTTACCAAATCTAGGTACCTTTCTGTTGATGTAGTCACAGTATTGTTAGATGCAGGTGTACTTCTATTTGTTTCTGCATGAAAACAGCATTTACTTGTGTGTTCATTTTCCTTTTGTTTGTTAGTTCACAAGAAGAGATAATGAACTAACACATAAAACCCAGCACCTAGGTAGTTAGGTTCTTTAAAACTCTCAAAAAACTCAAAAAATATATACTATATATAATTTGAACAATGCCAAAAATGCAGACCAGGGAAAGGAACAAAACATGCAACTTAATACAGTGTAACAAGTGATATGTTTCCCCAAACATGACCTGTACGATCCATCAAAGAAACAGTGGACGTAAAAAAGACATGACTAAGATAACAAGGACATTAAAAGCACCAAAAAAGATAGAAAACTCAGAGTCATGTTAGCTTTTCCGGCAACTACTTTAACCTGGAATTTAAGGTGAAGAAAACAGGAAGATTGAGAAAATATGTACAAGCTGTTTGCAACTCAGAACTTTCTTACGGGTCATTGAAGTCATTTCAGCAGATTCCTGGACTAGTAAATCATCATGAACGTCTGGATGAGAACGGTCCACTGGATCAGAATGCAAGTCTACATACCAATCTTTACGCACTTTCCTACGCGGCACTACCAATCTCTCAGTCATCATGTACCCTGACACCCTGAAGGTAAACAATTTGAGTCATGTTAGCAAGGAAATATATCCATATCAAGAACATGTAACCACTGAAAAGAATTCACACTAAATGCAAGTATATCACCTGAAAAAGAGCACTTCACCATTGTAAGTAGCTAAAGCAATTTCTCTCGTGCCATCTTTATCAATATCATAAAGGAGAGGACTAGAATGCACGGTTGATTGGTGAAAAGCAGGCCAACCTAATAAAAAAAAATTCAAACAGAATGCAACTTAACCCTAAAAAGCTTGACAAATCAAATGCATTCTATTTATTTGCAGCAAATGCTTCCAGACAATTGAAGCAATGTTCATCAAATTTTTGAAAAAATAATACCTGGCATTTTGTCTCCATCAGAACCCTCTAGAACTTCAAGGTAGTGAACAAATGAAGGAATCACCACATCAAGCTTTCCATCACTAAGAAACAAATAAAAAATTTCGCACCTTAGCAAAGCAAAGAATAAACTCCAACAAGTAAAAACACAAAATTCAGAACACAGTTAACTGACATATAGGAATCACATCTGACGCTAAGACCAGAGTAGTAAACCTATGCCTACCTATTAATGTCGGCTATCAATGGAGTTGCATATATGCTGGAGCTAACTTCAGTTTGCCATCTGAGCTCCAAATTTTTAGGGCACTGTGTATTCAACAATGCGTCCTCATCTCTATTCATCCACAAATCGAGCCAAGATCAAAAGATCGATTTAATAAAATAAGAATCAAGAACGAAATAATGACGCGAAATCGAGATCACAGGCAGAAAGGAGTTACATTGCCGGATAACCGAGCTCGTCGTCCGTCGGCCGGCGCTCCCGGAACTTATTAGGTTTGGAATCGTCGGCGTGAGTGAAATTAGAGCAAGTAAGGAGAAGCAAACAAATCCAGAAAACGGTAATCTCCGAGGATTTCATATCCAACCTTCCGTTCTACTGAAATCTTTCATAAAAACGAAAAGAAATCTTAGAGAGCCGATCAGAGATGTGATACGATCAAATAGATAAAACCCAACTTAGTTTCTAAGGTTTTATCTATCTCAGAAGAATTTAGAAGCACACGGGATGTGCTGTTCTGTGGGGAATCAAAGTGAAAATATATAGGTACACACATGAAATTATTGTTTATTAGTCGGGAAATTTTTGGGTGAAAAAATACTTTAAAATTATATTATTTTAATAAAATATTGTGAATTAATATTATTTTTATTTTAAAATGTAAATTATTTTATTTTTTAATAGAAAATTTTAAAAATAATTTAATTTTAAAATTTTTTTTACATATTTTTCTATTAGCTAAACTGCTAAATATTTTTCTCATATATATATAAATGTTAGTGTACGTTGGACTATATTTAATGGTTTATATTTTTCTATTATATTCCAATATGCAAAAAAACAAAAAAGAAAAAAAATGGTAATGTAAAACCCCTATTTGGGTTATTTTATAAAAAATGTGTTGTGCCACCACCTGCACATCCTTACGATTTTTTTTCCACCATAAAACTGTCATTACTTATTTAAAATTTAAGATTTGTTTGATTTAAGAAAAATAAATAAATAAATAAATAAATTTTTTTACCAATTAAATGTAATAACTGTCATTAACCTTAGAAGATATCATTGATTGAGTTTTTTGTCTTAGCCTACTACAGTTTACAATGGACAACAAGATCGCCCCATCTAATGATAATCAAATTCACTTTAAATTTTCCACCACTTTTTACCTTTTCTTTTTTTCTTTTTTTTTTTTAATGTAGATATATGAATCAAAACTCTGTAAATAAGAAAATTAAAATGTGCCGTGAGGACAAACAAATGGAACTTAACGCGATAGCTTTAGAAACAATGTCAGAGTAAAGAGGCAACAGTCTGACTTGGGAATTGAGTGAAGAAAAGAACTAGCAATACACGGTTATTTCCCCAACTTTATAATATTCACAAGGAGAGCCAATGCAAAAATCCCAAAATGAAACAGATCAGTTTTCATTCTGAAAAATGGCTACCTTCAAGAACTTAGAAATCACTACATGAAAGGAAGGGAAATAATACTAATATACATGATTATCCTAATTCTAATCCTCTTGAACTGAACAACTATAAGAAAAATAATCTGACCTAATTTTTTTTTTCTTCTTTGAGAACTATTCCAGTGTACTAACTGTATCATACAAGTCACCAGCATGGCACATGCTTACAAGACTAGAAGGGAATAGCTAATTACAAAGCATCTCGGTGACCCTTTACATTGTATGCCCCAGCACACGGCTTACTCCAGCCAACCCGTATAGCAAAGCATATTCTGGATAACAGAAACCTCCAACTGAGGCTTGTGAACATATGTTGATAGTAAGCCACTCAACAAGCCAGCCAATCACCTGCGTCGTGCTCTGCTGTCGTTCTGTATCCTATCAGCATACATGGGCAGGCGGATAATTTCATAAATCTCATTCAACAAGACCTCTTCAGTGATATTGTCCTTTATGCTTCGCATCACCTGCACACCAGCAAACGGCATTGTTTAGTCTGGTTGGCTTAGGAGAAAAGAAACAATATAAACTTGCAGTGAGATGGACCTTCTTGTAAGTATTGACATCATTGGGAGTTGATTTATCTGTTCTGGCACGCATACACAACCACACCTGCTCCTTCTCGACCCAAGAACACTCAATAATCTTACCAGAATATGAAGAAGGATCCAAATCATCTGCAATCAGCTTTTGAGAATTAAAACTCATAACAAAGACTCAAACTAACCAGAAAAGAGAAAATTGACACATTATTTTTAAAGTAGGCCAAAGCGCCAAACACACAGACACACACACAGAGGGTAGAACGTTCACACAAAACTATCCAAATTAAATGGAAAAAGATTAACTTAAATGTAATTGAAACATTTGTTGTCCCCAGTTAAACTGCTATCTTGCTGCCAAATTACCATAAATGGGTAAAACAATGACAATAAGCAAATGAATGCACCAATTCACATGCGGTACTGGGTCAATAACAGATTTATTACGATTTCATTTCTTACTAGTTTATCCAAACTTCACCTCTCAGCTTCTAAATACTCGAATATCAAATTATCATGGTGGAGATCTAATGCTGTAGAACACTAGAATCCAACTAAAATATCTTAACAGCTAAATTTATTTAATGTTTGGTCAATTAACTAGACTTGTTACAATTTAGTCTAGAAAGTTTATTTTCTCCCAAAATGATCTTGAAACTTCAAAAAGCGGTATCAAAATGGTCTATCCATCAAAATTTCAAAAGTTCTACATTCAGCACCCATGTGGCTCCACATAGATGCCAAGTGGCCCAAGAGAATTATGTTTCAATGAATAGAAGCAATGATCAAAAAATTGAAGGAGACAGTATTAATTGTCCAAGATGGGAAGAAGGTTACAGGATTAAGAGACTTGAGGTTGATTATGGGCTGTCAAGTGGTGTTAAGAAAACTAATGGAACTTTGACAGATAGATTAATTTGATATACTTGTTGAAGTTTCTAAACAAGTTTGAGAGAAAATAAAGTCTCTAGAGTCTGGATCAAGGCGATGACATGCAGGCCAGAAATTTGGCTCAGCTTAACCGAGTTGAAAGTCTTCTTATGTAGTTGAAATGTCTCTAGTAATACAGACTTATTACAGAGTCCCACTTAAAATAACATCTTATATAACCTCAGATAATAACATTACAAAAATGTGTTGTGCAGTCTGGATTGCACTACTTAAACCATTGTCTGCAGGGTGGGCCCTCTAATATTAGAGACTATTCCCCCCATCCAAGGGTTCCTGGCTTGCAGTCTGGACTGCAAAACTGGGAACTCATAACATTATTTCCCTTCTGGCTGCATTTATCACATTTGACAGAAATTGGAATTCTCACATGTCATGCTTCTGCAGAACATTTTTCCACGCTAACCTAAAGAGCATGATATATTTTTCTGTTTTTATGGCAATGACTCTGAGTAAGCCACATTCTACCAAATTTGAAATGAAGAGGTGCTTACAAAGTTGAGGAGTTTTAAGTGATAAGAAAACAAATTTGTCAAATTTACCAGATGGATAGAATATAACAGAAGATTTAAAATTCACAGCACCTTTAAATGTGACTCCTGCTGCATTTTCCATCAGCTTCTTCTTCCCCCGTTCAAAAAGAAAAAGTCGCTGATGATTATCAGCATCAACCTGCAGAGAACACAGTATCATTGTTAAAGAGTCAAAAGTGTACAGAAAAATTGGAGCCATTGGGGGAGCCAAAGCAATCCCAATTCCCTAACTAATACGAAGAAAAATAGCGTGGTTCAACCTCAAAGAGAAAGTCAACGGAGTTCATATCAGGATATTTCCACTTCAAAAGACCTTCATGCGTACGAGGAATGTAAGGATCATCCCAGCCCTGGAATGTATGGTCATCAGCAACCACTTAGCTTAACTTGCCTAAGCAAAATAATCTTTCCCAACATAGTGTATGCAGGAAATAACATAATCATGAAGCTAAACATGAAAGCATCAGCAGCATGGAAAGAATGAGAACACTAACAAAAATTCAAACAGAGGATTAATGTTGTAATGACTAAATGAATAATAAAAGATCGTTGAAACAACAGCAGGATAAAAGAAGCAGTTCACTCAAAGGCCTGATTAGACTGATTAAGAAGGGTCAAATTTCATAATCCAATCACCATATTCAATCACCTGAAAGATAAGACCATCAGCTTCATGAGAGAGCTTTGGAATAAATTCCTTCAAAAGCTTTGTAACAGTTGAGAGCAACCAAAAATCCTTTCTACGAACCTGTTAAACATCTAAGCAAATTATCAACCATTCCCACAAAGACAAGGAATACAAACAGTTATATAACATCTCTGATCCTTCATACACACCCTAAATGGTTCCAGGTCATATCTGTAATAAGGATTCCTGCTCTGATAAATATTCTGCCGCTCATAATTCCGAGGCCCAATGACTTCTTCCTCAAGCATTTTCCACCTTTCATAGAAAGGCCGCTGCACACAGATTGACCCAAAGAATTAAAAGATGTATATGCATTTACTTTTTTGTAAAAAAAAATAGAAGGAAAGGAATGATGTTAGCAGATACACTTTTAAAATCCACTTAATTTGACAATTCACAGGACTAAAATACCTTGAATCCAAAAGGGCAATATGATGCTTCATTTTTCATATTAAAATGGACTTTCTAAAAAGGATAATGAGGATTTTCTGTAGAAATTTTAGCTGACTATTACTCTATTACATGTTATGGCAAAAAGTGGTTTGAAGAATTTAATCAAACCCAAATAAGCAGCAAAGATCAGTGTAATTCTAGTAATCATGCACTATGTTGACGATAAAACAATTGATTTAGAATATAAGAAGAACAAACCTCTATCACAGGCTTGCCGTTAACAGCCATCAGATCATAGATTAGGTATCTTCTCTCCCTCTTTCCTGTGTCTGGCATCTTATCAATTATCATCTCTCCATCAAGCAACGTATAGTGATGTGTTCTCTCCCCTAAACCCTTACAAGCAAAAAAATTATGTTAAGTTAATAAAACCAATCTATTTAAGTCCAATGAGGGGCTGAATGTTAATAGTTTTTCTCAAAAGAGATATGCAAATACATACTTCATTTGGGTGTTTGCAAGGGAACCTCATCTGAACCCTTCTGAAATTAAAGCTCCTATCAATTAAATAACATCCATCGACAGTTATTAACATCATATACCGTGTTCCATCAGCTTTCCAAGTGGCATAGTAATAGCGCTGTCTTAAAAGTTGTAAATTATCCCTGCAAACCATAAATGGAAGCTCAATTGTAATATATGAATAGGAAAAGAAAAGCTCATGGGACAGATCTCAACTGATCAAATCATTCAAAATACAGACTATGCAAAAGTAACAAACAGAAATTGCATTTTTGCCACAAATTAATAAAACAGGGGGGAAAAAGAAAACAGTAATTAGATGGAACCTGTTGAGAGAAACTGGGTGTGATCCAGGAAATTGTGGATTTGATCTGCCCTGAATTACAAGAAGATAGCCAAAGCAGAAATATGTTAAACAAACAATAGCAGTGAATTAGATAAAAGTTAGATTAAATGGGTACAAAAATAACAGAAGGTTATAAGTTTTAAGTAGTACTAAGTTTTAATGTGAACAACTTTGGCTGCCAACGTAAGTCAATAGAAATTTAAGCATCAAATACCATTTAAAAATTTTAAAAACCTTTTGTTTATTAATATTCAACCTTTCTTTGGCATCTTTATTTAACTACCAAACATCAAATGAATCAACAGAACAATTTAGTAAGCTTGAAATTACAGAGAAAACTCTAAAATTTCATAAGAACACTAGAGTAAGATTGAAAGAAAATAATTCCATTAAAAAGAAACTCAAAAATGCCATAAATCAAAATTCTATAGCAAAATTTAGGATGCCAATCACAACATCATCATTTTAACATTTCCAAAGTTCACCAGCTCATCACCCAGATCTCTGACCTAAAACTATCATCATAGTCTGTCACGAGTGGATGGAAACCACACAGCAAGCCAACAAAAAAATGCCAACAAGAACTCTCAAGTGGCTTTACCTGTCACAAATGTAAATAAGTGGAAATATATCAAAGTAAATAAGAGGCCTACGAAGTGTACCGGGTGCACATTTAGTCTCAAGTTCAACATTTGGTAGCAGAATGACCGAAACGAATTCAGCTGCTCAAATGGTATTTCATCTCCTAAGACGTCATCATTTGTCATTTCTGCATCCACTTCATTATTCTCCTGAAATATAAGAAGCTTACTGTAGCTGAAACTCGAACATAATACTATTTTTTTCAAAAACTTAAGGAAAACCATCATCTCATAACCACAACATTAAAAACATAAGCAAGCAAACCTTCATAACAATCCACAACATTTATGAACAAAACCAGATCTATTTAAATTTCAAACACTCTAGTCACATGGAATCCTTCAGATGTAGGAAAATAAAAGAAGGATATGGGAAAGGAATTCGAATGAGGAGAAGAGATTCGAAGGAGAATGAAAGAGGGGATGGGAACTAGAAGAGTTGGGAAGAGAAAGCAATAAGGGCAGTAGAGGGAAAATCAATATTGAATTCATCATAACCTAATGGGTTATGGCACTTACATACATTATGAACCCTAATATGACTCTACTTGCACACTGAAGGAGAAATATCTAATCTTAAACAAAATAGGAAACTACAAAGCTGCTAACAATTCACTTTTATGGGTCAATATTTGACATTAGAGTAAAAACTGCATATGAAAGAAAATGAAACTAAATGATACTTCTGAGGTCGTGCATACAATTACAGGAGCAGCTGGCCCTCCATCTTCGTCATCAGGGACTGCTTCACCGTTCAGATCAAGATCAGAAGATCTCTTCCACTCTGGAGTTGAGGGACAGACAACCATTTCAGGTTTTCTTTCATGATAAAATGCATATAAAGCATCAATATAGTCTGGTTTGTATATCCCAGGAGGCCGTGCTTCAGAAAAAATTTTTATCGCCTGTGCAAAAGGCAAAGGAAATAACTTAAGGATTCACCACCCTGAATAACCAAGACAACATGGAAACCAATAAATCCAAAACTAACCTGGGTGACAGACATTGTTTGTGTACGCATGAGAAAGTGAATAATCATATATCCTGTACGATTATGCCCATGTGTGCAGTGCACAAGAATATGCTTCTTTGGGGGTTTCTGATTACGAGAGAAAAACAGTGACACCTGATAACATAACATCAACAAAAAGGGAATTATCCACAGCAGAAATATGGGCATAAGGACCCATGTGGATGGATAAGCAATGGCATTACATGATTTAAATGAAAGGTGGGGATACAATGCTAATCACAGAATTCATTGATTCTTGAGGTTAATATAAGACGCATACAGAATCATTTTGGCTTTAACACGATTACCAAGAAATTATAACTACCAAACACAATCCATAGGGACCAATGTGGATTGATCATCCACTAATATGGGCCATGTGATTACACATAGAACCAAACAAATATTTATCTGACACATTAAATTAAAGGGAAAAAGGTATATTCCAGGAAGTTGAAAAAAAGGCAGATTGGTTACAAGAAAATGAGGATGTAGGTAACCATGGTAAAAGAAAAGTACCTCATAGACGAAATTATTTACAGACACATTATCAGGTACAGCATCACGTCCCTTGCATTGGATCTAGACCACAAATCAAAAACCTTTAAAATAAATTTCTACAGCTGCAATAATAAGAGAAGAACATACTCTCCAGTACTCACCTTAACATGCTTAATACCCTCTCTCTGCAGTTCTGATGTTGGATAGTAACGAGTTGTATTTGTCAAATCAATCACTAAGCCAAGCTAAAACAGAAAGGCCAAAAGAAGTTAAAAACGAAAGATTGCCAAATGTCCTACTTCATTTTGTGCAATAAAATGTCAGCATAAATTTTGAGGTAACAAGCATGGGTGTAAATATTCAAGACATCAGGGCAGCCAAACAGTTACAAATCTGTCAGACCCTGCTTCATCAAAGAAAGAGAGGTAACCCTGCTTCTGCACGATAAGTGAAAATAGCCTGTAGGAAATCATAAATTTTTTGATTTGATAGTAAAGTAACCAAAAAAAATTCTCAAATTTGCTCATTCATTTAAGACCTTTTGAAGGATCAAAGGCATTTGCTTTTGAAGATTATATTCTTTCTTTCTCAAATAAAAAAGATCAACTTAACATATTTATATGGAAAATCTACAATCTATAGATGTGTTACATAGTGAAAAGATAAGGGTTAAAAAGAATTGCACAGAATTTACCTGTCTCCCCCGAGCTCTTTGTCGATGAATTACTTGTTTGAAGGAGTATCTTTTACCAGGAGGTATACAGTCATTGAAGGATTCACCAAGTGGAACCTTAGAAGGAATGATGCCACCAATTTCTTCACCAAATGCAGGGCAATCAAGCCAACCTGCAAATTAAGGTTGTGAAAGGAGAATGATAAGAGCAACAATAAAGAACAGAAATTTTAAATAAGAAAAATGAAAATTATACCCTTTAAGGTTATAAAGAGAATATGATATTTTAGTATCCCATGCCTTTTCCATAACCCATTATTCTAGTCAAATATACATTTCACTCAACTATTTATATCCTTTTAGGCCAGAAGATAACATATTTGTATCAAGATGCATTAACATACCTAAAAATGTGATTCAAATCATCAACTTCTACAATTCCTTCTTAGAACTTGTAAATTGCTTTTGAGTGATTGATATATAACGCACTGTTCTTAATAATGAATACTAAAGTAGATGTCTAAGAAATTCAGGCACATCAGAAACACCTACATAAAGTGAAACCAATGCTAACCCGTGTAACAGAAAAATAACATGGAAGATCTAAAAATGTGTGCATGATGCTGATGGTGCAAGTTCACACAGAAAGGCCCTTACCAGGAGGGAGCCTACTTTTATCCTTGTAGTTTCTCATTGGATAAAAGTCAGGCACAGGGGGGTGAGTTACATGGAATGGCCTGTCATCGGATCGCTCTGTTTTCATTCTCTTCCGTCTTTCTTCACGCTCCTAACAAAAGTATAGATTCCATTATAACGTGTGATTGAGCAGAAATATAAAAACATGAATATTACTGAGGTTTCAAGTATAAAAGACAACAGAATCTCATGCTTGTATACACAAAAAGAAACACAGAGCACAGCACTCCTCATCCAACACTCCAAGGGAAAAACATAAATCTCATATACATTTAGATTTAGAACAGACACAGAAACATGTTTGTGTGTATGCATATTTATCAGCACTCCGTGCACTAATTCCATTGGCACAAGACAGCAATTCTCACGTTTAATGGAAAACTAAGCAGGAAGCCACTTCTTAATTGTCACACGGCCTTTGACCGAATGAAGCTATTGGACTAAAGCAATCACATTAACTTCTTTATCTTTATCTGAAGGAGTTGAGAAGCAGAAGAAATATTGACAAGTAACCAACACAGATTCAACTTCCAATCACTAGTAAACATGAAAATCATAAATACATTATCTCCTTTATCTTCACTTAGAAAGAGCAGAGGGATGTTGAAAGAGAAAATTTAGAAGTACCCGACGTGAAATTTCAACTGCAGATTCTATGTGTTCTTCAGATGGAACATATTCTACTCTATGCCTTTCAATTGTCTCTTCATCTTCTTCGGGTAATGGAGAAGCATTTAAGTCCATGCTAACAATCATTCAACAACATGAACCTATCACCTATACCAAAGAAGTAAATATATTGATCATAAACCGAAACAAATATCAAATATATATATATATTGGCAAACATAATATTATAATTAGGAAGGGATTCAAGATTTCAAAAAAAGAAAAACACTGAGGGAGCGAAAGGGCAAATAATACTCCTAACTAGCTATACGGTCTTCCCTTTCCAAAGAATCATCAACATATGTCTCAAGAGGGAAAGAAATCTACTGACTGCCCAGAAGTTCTTTCTTCTTTTTCTCTTTCACTAGGAAATTAATATCTAATTCCATATTGCTTCCATTAACTAGTAATTACAAATTTCAACTGCCAAAGAAAATGTAATTTCGAAATTTCACTTCATCCTCCCTTCTCGCTCTTCCATATCCTGGGAGCCATGGAACTAGCTAGACGAAAAACTCAAAACCCTAAAAACTAAAGTCATACAGAAAGGACCTAATCTTCTTCGAAACGCAACAGCAAAACCTCAACTATGTAAACAAACAAGCAAGCAGACGCCAAATAGCCTAAAACTCACCAAGAACATGAAATCAACGACGAATTTGCAGCCAAAAATACGATCCAAAAGTTGCGAAGTGAGGGACGAAGCTGATTCTTCTGTTTGAAAATAACTGGAGCTGACGCGATCCAGAAAACACCGAGAAACTCTCTTCTCCGAGAAGCAAAATCCACCAATTAGGGCACGGTCGTCTCTGTTCAGGACACCGGAAGTAATCGTTGAAACCCTAGAGATGGAGGTTGTTGGTTTCAGAGAGAAAGAGAGAGAGAGGGAGGGGGGGAGGGAATAGTAAAAGTTAATAAATCGATCTCATGTCGGGGGAGTAGAAGAGGGAGAGACGAAAAAGAGAACTCACAATTTCAGGTCAGAAGAGACAAATAAATAGAGAGAAATTAATTTCGAAAATGAATAAATACTTAAAAAAAAAAAAAAAAAAAAAACCAACTGTTTATTAGTTAACTTTTTTTTTTTATCTGCAAAAAGACAACAGTTTATTACCAAGGTAATGTCTTAATGATGTGTATTCCATTTGCATCTCTGATTTAGCATTTATAAGAGAAAATTATTAAATTAAATACTCCAGTAACATATAAAATTAAATATAAATAAATTTATTATTGTTAATTATTTAAGTAATTTATTAATAATTTTTTTATTAAAAATTAAAAAATTATAAATTTAAATCATACAATATATAAATATAATGAGTTAAAAAAATATATCTTATTGTATAATTAAAGTAAAAAAATAATTTTTTTATCATATAATTTAATATAATCTTAGATATGGCAAGAAATTTTTCATAAAATTTTGTATAAAATAATTTTTCCTTAATTATTTTCTTTACTAGTATGATACAAAATGCCTTAGAATAGTATCCATTTATTATTTAATAAATAGGTGATACTATATGAATAATTTTTTTGTTTTATATTTTTATATAAGTTACACGTGTCATTAAGAAATTTTTTAAAAATATTGTATAAAATAATTTTTCCTTAATTATTTTCTTTAGTAGTATAATATGAAATGCCTCGAAACAGTATCCATTTATTATTTAATAAATGGGTAATGCTATATGAATAATTTTTTTATTTTATATTTTATAAAAGTGTCACATGTCATTAGAAATTTTTTATACAATTTTGTATAAAATAAACTTTTCTTAATTATTTTCTTTACTAGTATAATATGAAATGCCTCGGAACAGTATCCATTTATCATTTAATGAATGGGTGGTGTTATATGAATAACTTTTTTATTTCACATTTTTATGCAAGTTTCATGTGTCATTAAATGAATAGATACATTTAGTATCATGGATTCTACATAAATTAAAAGAACTAATTATTTTAATGACACATCAAATTATATAAAAATATGAAAAAAAAAATTATACAAAAAACATTTCCCTTAATAAATATACATAAGAATTATATAGGTAAGTTGTTGCAAAGTGATGAAAGGAAAGTTTATAAAATAGATAAAACAAAATTAAAATTCGTTTTAAGGATTCAAAATTTTGTTAAAAAATGAAAACTAGAAAGATGATATATCTAACCAACATATGGAAGGAGGCGAGGCGAGAGGCTGTGTTGCAGAAAGATTCCTCTGCCTTTTTGACAATTTTACAAAAGAGGACCCTTCTTTTTTTCACATATAGGTTACGCAACAGATAGTTTTCACTTTTCAAATTACTTTTATAGTTTCATTCATCTTAAAATTGAAACTTTAAATCTACATTTTTCACATCAACGATTTTGTAATAGATAGCTATTGCCTTTTCAATTACTTTCAAAATTTCATTCATCTTGAGATTAAAAATTTAAACCTACATCCTTTATATTTATGATCATGTAATAAAATAGAATTTATTTTTCAAATTATTTTTATAATTTCACTCATCTTGAGCTTAAAATTTTAAATTCACATTTAAAGTCTTAAGTTCTTAACAAATGAAAATTTTCTTGGGGTAGCACTCTTTTTTAACATTTAGGTTATATATATATATATACACAACATATGGGTAAAGCTGTAAATTGAAATTAAATGTAATAAAATATCTTGTTGTATAGTTTATTATCAATTATAGTGAAAAAATATCCCATAAAAGAAAAGTGAAAGAAAATTTTGGTAAAGGTAGTATAATTTTGTTTAAATTTGAGGACGAATATATATAGCCTTATTTAATTTTTATCCAATTCCTTCATAAAATAAATGAGAAAACAAATTTTTTTTATAAATTTCTTAATTCTCATATAAATAACTTACTTATAACATAATTAGTTAGGGATTAGTTTAATGCATAAAGGAGGTAATTAATAATCATCATCTTGGGTTTGTTTATGTTTTAATACCATACCACACCATCAATTATATAATTAATATTTATTAATTTTTTTTATAAACCATTATATCGTAAGTCAATTTAAGCAAATCTCAAAACACAAAAAATCCCTCCCACCTCAACAGTACTCAACACGAATTACAACCCAATTATTTCAACTTTAGATTTCACACTAAATTGAGAAAATTATTTTACATGAAGACTGTACAATGTATACAGTTTGATTTATAAAATTCTTTAAATATTTTTATATTTATTTTTATATTATTTTTAAAAAAATTATTTAAATAATTTTATAAGACATATTATAATAATTTTTAAATATATATAAATTAAAAATAAAATAATTGTAAGTGAAATGAAAATGGAAATGGTACCCCCAATTCACATGCCTTCTCCCCTTTTCCCTTTAAAAAATGAAAAATTCTTTCATGTTCTTTGCATGGTTAAATCCATGAACAAGAAAATCGTATAAATGTAAACATCATGTATGACATAACCAAAGCAGTTTCAGTAGTAGGAGTAGCTGTAGGAAGGAAGAAAGAAGCCAAAGCCAAGTGCACCACGTGATGGCGAGAAAGAATGTGAATGTCAGAGAAATTAGTAAAAAGCAAAGTGAAAGCTGAGATGAAAGCTACAAGCTATAGAGATGATCAACATCAGAGTGGGCGAGAGCATCACAAGCCTGCTACGTACCTTGCTAACATTTGTATACAGCCGGCCAATATAATTTGTCGCATCATAATAAAAAAATATTTGTTATATCTATATACATTATACAATAGCATGCCGGGATGAGACCCAAGGTCATTTAAAAATTTTAATTATATAATTTAGTGTTATTCCGATTATGTAATAATAAATTTTTTATATTTTACTTATGTGTAAAACTTTATTGATTTACCGTGTGTGGTATAGCAAAATTTTTCATAGAAAAACGATGGATGAGTGAACTCAGTGAAGTGAGAGCCAAGGATCCCAAAAGTACAGCCACGAGGGGGCACAGATACTCTAGCCAGTCAGGCATCAAGGGATAGAGAAAAAGGAAATGAAAAAGCCAAAGCAAATTCATTGGGAGACTTGTATTATGGAGTGCTTTCCAACTATTTCTTCTTCTTTCGGCACCGGCTATCTACTATTACCATCTTGATGGGAAAAAAGTTGTATAATAATTATGTAAAACTTTAGAGCGTCCTAATCAGAGATAATGCAAACGATCATATTAAATCAGAACAAAATCTAAATTAAACAGGTGAATATATATATTAATTTTCATGTATTTTACTGAATGAAAATATCCATATAAATCACACGTTTAATGAAAAAGCGCTTGACTTCTGTTTGAGACACTTTGGGCATCCTCGTACGGGACTAATCAGTTGTAATGGACTGATTTTGATTGGTAATTATCCGCAACAGATAAGAGTGCTTTTTCTTTCTGGAATTGTCACTGGCTCTTCCTCTGTGATTAGATCTTCCTAGGTGTGTCACAGTCGTTTTGTCCATACGGATATGGACAATGTGGTGCACCACGAGGGTACCTTCCAATCTCAAATCAGTACAAATGGGTTCACATGTATGCTGTTGGTTTGGACTTTTGGGTTCATGGCATTCTCCTTCAGCTGCCATGACAATACACGGAAAAGTTAGGCAAAAGGTGCAGATCACCCCCTCAACTCAATCACTGGTGGCAAATCACCCCCTCAACCCACTTCACGCGCAAATCACCCCCTCAACTCACCTACGGTGGCAAATCACCCCCTTTATTAACATCGGCACCATCCTTCCATTATCTTTTAACAGTTCGCTCATAAGCCCTTCCTCCGTTGATGTCGTCGAGTACCACCGACCCAGAAGTCATCTTCAAGCTGGCTCTCCACGTGGTCTGTGTCTCCTGGCAATATGCCTCTCAATTACTCTATTTACGCTATCCCGGACTCAAATCCAACGCTCTATTAGTATTGCTTCCGCCGGAGAATCAAACAGGTCGGCGATGTTGTCGGATCTACGACTATTGCTCCCACAAAATCCACAGGATTTTTCTACCACAACTCCAGGGAGGATGGTATACTGCATCCTCTCATGGCTAGCTTCTCACCGTTGCCAATCAAGCCATTCATCTTTTAAATCCCATCACCAGCGCCACCGTTAAGCTTCCTCCTGAGAAACGATTCAGGAGGCCGGAAATCTACTGGATGAGTTCCAAGAAGTCAGAGTTTATGAGGGTGATCACCTCCACCATTCCGACGGATCCTCTCTGCAAAGTCCTGGCCATCCATCTCGGTAAACACGGACACAGTTTTTCCTTTTGCAGAACAGGGGATCATGCATGGATCAGAATAAACAACTTCGTGGGATGGTGTTCCGATGCAATATTCTACAAGGGTGACTTCTACGCCATTGATTTTTACGATTACATCTGGGTTATTCAACCTACCGTCAACAACTTTCAAAAAGCAGTGAAACTGAGTGTAGAACCAGTCAAAGAGGGATGCCAATGCTATTACTTGGTGGAGGTGAAGGGTGATCTGTTGATGGGGGTGAAGGGTGATCTTGATGGGGGTGAAGAAACAATGTTTACTTAGTGCTTGTTATATTTACTGAATGGACTGGGAGAAGAAATCATGGGTTCGGATGAAAGCTAACGGAAGGATGGTGCCGGTGTTAACAGAGGGGGTGATTTGCCACTGCAGGTGAGTTGATGGGGTGATTTGCGCGTGAAGTGGGTTGAGGGGGTGATTTGCCACCAATTGTTGAGTTGAGGGGGTGATCTGCACCTTCTGCCGAAAAGTTATGTATTCCACTTCAGTTGGAGTGACCCTGTCTTGATAAGTGGGCAAGGTCCGCCCTGTTTTTTGATTGTAAAAACTATAAATTTCTAACTAAGAAGTATCAACTTCGAATTTCATGTAAAAAAAAATAAAATTTGAAGATTATTTTTTTATTATTTGATTTATTATTAAAAAATTTTAGATTTTTCCACGAATTCGGAATTCGGATTGACCGGCCGGCTGGGCCTAGTTGTGGTAAGCCTGGAGCCGTTCTAGAGGCAATAACATCAGCGGGTCCATGACGCTATGGAATCTTCTTAAACCTTTTGACATTCGTGGCTAGCTTCCAACGTCATCTGATTGATAATCACACAGTTTTACCCGCATGTCTTAAGCCTTGGAATTGACCAGCACAAGCTTGAAATCCCCACCAGATTTATCTGTTTTTTATATACTACCTCGGATCGTTACTTGATTCTCAAACCCAGAAGATGGCCTCAAACCCAGATCAAATCTTCTACTACACCTGCCTCGTCACTTTCTACCTCATCGCGCCACCAACCTGGGTCGGCTGTCAGTCCACACAAGCCGCATACGGCAAGCACGCCCGTCCTGGGTGGGGTCCTACCATTCCACCAGGTCTGGCATGGCTCCTCATGGAAAGCCCAACCGTGTGGCTCACCCTCTTGTTATTCCCTTTTGGTCGACACTACACCAACCCAAAAGCCCTCCTTTTGATCTCCCCTTACCTCTTCCACTACGTCCACCGCACCATCATCTATCCTCTCCGCCTCGCTTGGAGCACCGACAAAGGTACTGGCTTTCCAGTGAGTGTAGCTTCGATGGGTTTTGGGTTCAATCTCTTAAATGCTTATGTCCAAGCCAGATGGGTGTCTCACTACAAGGATGATTACGAGAGTGATGAGTGGTTTTGGTGGAAATTCGGTGGCGGTTTGGTGATTTTCGGGTTAGGTATGTGGGCGAATATGTGGGCGGATAGGGTTTTGGTGGGGTTGAAGAAGCAAGGGGGTGGGGGTGGGTATGGGGTGCCAAGAGGAGGGTTGTTCGAGCTGGTGAGCTGCGCTAACTATTTTGGGGAAATCGTGGAGTGGTTGGGCTTCACCGTGATGACTTGGTCCTGGGCGGCTCTGGCGTTCTTTGTATACACGTGTTCCAACCTGATCCCCCGTGCCCGGGGTAGCCATCAATGGTATTTGGATAAGTTCAAGGAGGATTATCCAAAGGGGAGGAAAGCTGTGATTCCATTTCTTTATTGAAGCTTTCTCCATCTCCATCCTTGATCTCGTGTCTCGGTTATGCTAGCGGATGTGCTGAAAACTATTGGTCTTGGTTTTCCTCGTGACTTTGTTCAAGTTGGCTATATTTTGCAACGTCATTTGTAAAATAAGAGTTATTGGAAGAAGGATAACTTTTAAATGTCAATTATATATTCTTCATTCGATGATAAATATTATATAATATAATATAAAAAAATATTTATTATTCTTAATTTTTAATAAAATAAAATATTAATTTTAAATTATTTTATTAAATTTAATTTAAATTTTAAAAATTTATCTTAGATTGATATTTAAATTTAAAAATTAATTAAAATTTTAAATTTTAACTTTAAATTTAAAATTTTAAATATAAAGTGAGATTTTATTTTTTTAAAAATTAAAATTAATATACACTTATTTTACATAATATAATTTAAATTATACAATACACACATATATATATATATTAGAATGCAGTGCAAAAGGAGGTAGCAGCACCTTATTGAGCAGTGTTATGAGATCCGTTGAATCTGAAATTCTTATAAAATTTAAAATTAAAAATTAAAAATTGATAAGGGACAGAAAAAAGAAAACTGAAGGGAAAAAAAAAAAAGGAAAAAGAAGTATGTCATTCCTGATAACTGGGAACTCTGAAAGCTGTCATTCGCACAATCTATAAACTATAAACTATTCTCTGTTTAACATAAAAAAGGGAAATTTTCCGTAAACACATTTTGCAATAAATTAAAGGAAAGAAGGCAACATGGGAACTGATAATTTTAGTATCTAATTCGAAATTGTAACTTCCAGCTTGAGAAAAGGGGACCGAGGAATGATTCTGGCAATTAATGTCTAAATAGATGCAAAATCTTGTTCGTCTGGCACTAAGATGACAATGGAGAATTTGGTGGCAGTGCAGAGGTTCGAGGTTAACTACCACCCATTGCAAGACCTTTATTCAGTTCTAATTCTTTGATCAACACCATCATCTTCGCTGCTAATTAATGACAGGGCTAGAAGAACTGCAGAATATGAACGAAATGTGAGTGTAAAATCATAGTTACAAAGGCAGTGTCTATTTAACACTTGAACAACTGGAAATCATAAAACGCTTTTCATCATAGAAATATGAACAGGAATACTGCCATTAAGTAAGGCAAATTTCACAAAGAAACTTTGGTTCTTTTATACTCGTAAAAGGACCAACGAAAAGAACTCACTTGCATAGGTAAATAACCATAGGTCCTTGTTCTAAGCAAAGTAGAATGTACTTAGCCATTACAAATATAAGTAACTCACAGATCCATATTATCCTTCAGAAAATTTTCTAGAAAAAAAGTTCAAGTAATTAATGTTTATGGGTGTAACTTACACTAAGCAAAGCTGCTGTTTGTACCAACATTAATCTCTACTCTGGATTCCTGGTGCTTCAATCTGTCTTGCTTCAAATTTTCAGGTGATCCAGCGGGAGATTCTACCACTTCAGAAATTTCTGCCTTCAGACTTTCATGCTTCCTTTTTAATTCTGGGGAACTTAAAGCCTTTGAAAGTTTTTGCTTAATTTGTTGTTCTAGAGACTCAATCTTACTTTTTGACTCTGGATTAGGAGTTTTTGCAGCCTTTGCCAGCTCCAACTTCAGTGATTCAATCATATTTTTCAAATCTGATGAATTGACAATATCTTCAATTTTCTTGTTAATCTCTCCATTCAAGTTGTCCACCTTAGACCTGACCAGGGAGAGTGGAGTTTTCTCACTGAAAGCTTTAGTATTAGACTTTACAACCTCAGCATCCAAACCAATGGACTTGAGAGCATTAATCATTTCCATTTCTATTCCTTGCTTCATCTCCACAACTCTATCTTTCAGCTCTTGATCTAAATCCCCAAAGCTGGATGCACCAGAATTTTGAACCAAGGCCTTTAATACCTCTATCTTCTCCTTTATATCAGGCCTATCCATTACTTCTTGGAATTTCTTATTAACTTCCTGCTTCAGTGGAGCAGCATTTGAGAGACTCTTGGTCTTAGAAAACTCCTTCAACAAGTCAAGCTTGTATTTCAGCCTTCCATAGTTAGGTGCAGCAGACAGGCCCTGGTTGAATTCATTCTTAAGTTTCTCAATCTTATCAATTAGAACAGGATCTGTGGGTTCGTCTTCTGAAGCAATTGAAAATTCTTCTCTCAGCTTCTTAAGCTTGTCATTCAAGCCCATGGTTTTGGCTGCCTCAGCATATTCATGATCAACCTCCTTTTCCAGTTTTTCTATCATCTGTGTCAAAGCAACCTCCGAAGGCGTCGTAGAAGACTCCTTGGCTTTCAAAATCTGTTTCTTTAGTTTTTCAATCTCAGCCTCCAATTCCAGGTTTATTGGTCGAAGATCAATGAGTTCTTTCTTCTTCATGTTGACTTTCTTTATTGGATCTATTGGGACTCCTTCCTTGACTTTACCTATTTTTCTGAATTTACGCATGCGATGCTTTAGAAGCATCTCTGTATCCATCTTTGTCAGCTCCTGCAGGATGAAATGTCTTTTGTGAATATATTACTCCATATATGTAGTAATGAAGAACTACAGTAAGTGGAACTCACATCCATTGTTTTATTAATTGCAAATTTTATCTGTTGAGAAGTCCAAGCTGGATCTTGATGGGCTCCACCCAGTGGCTCCTATCAAAAGTAAAAGAAAATGTCTAAGAAGAAATGGAATCAAACAGCAAAAATTAAACTGGAGAAGAAAGTGGGAAGAAAAGGAAAAGACGAAGACAAGCAAACTAATGCATAAAGATATCGAAGAGATGAAATTAATTACAGGGATGATTCCATCTGCAATTCTCAGCTTGCACAACTCTGGAGCAGTAATCTTCAGCAATTTAGCTGCCTGTGAAAATGGAAAATTTTAATGGTCTATTTCCAAATAAATGCCTATTGAAACACAAAAGCAAGAGTGATCATCATTTTTTAACCTTAGGCGCCTCTTTAGCACTCTTATACAAGATTGCTGCACATGCTTCTGGACTATAACATAGTAATAACAATAAAAAAAGGGAGATCAAATCAGCACATATAGACATGGGTATAAAAGTGATTCATTAATAACAACATAAGAAAAATAAAGAATGCTATAGATATCACTAGGACAAAAAGGAACTTAAAATGGAAAAATCCCATTATTGAGGGTACATAATTCCATATAGCATAAAGTTAATTTAATATTCAATTAAAACAATATCAAGAAGTCAACTCACCTGGCAACAAAAAAAACTGCATTTTCCAGCATCAACAACTTGTTAGCACAGCCAATGGCCAGTGCACCACCAGAACCACCTTCACCAATAACAATAGAAATAACTGGTACCTTAAGACCAAACATGGTCCTCAAATTGTTGGCAATAGCTTCTCCCTGCATGAATGTAGAGGGATCTAAATCAGTTGAGCCAGCATTAAAAGAGAATCATATAAACTTTAATGACAATCGCATACATACTTGGCCTAGCTCCTCACATCTAAGGTCTGCAAATGCACCAGGAGTGTCAATGAAAGTAACTATAGGGAACCCATGGTGATCAGCATAATACATCATGCGCATAGCCTTCCTATAGCTGTTTTAAGGAAACAGAAATGCATCAGTCAAAAGTCAGGTGATTTAAACCCCTCTTCACTCACAATTATAACAAAAAATTTCAAGGTCACCATGAAACACTTTGTTTCAAATTCAATTAACCATACCCATGAGGAGTAGGCATCCCAAAGTTGCGTTGAATATTCTCTTTTGTGTTTCTACCCTTCTGGTGACCCATGAACATGTAACTTCTACCATCAATGGTTCCTATACCAGTAACAATTGCTGGATCATCATAACCAGCCCGATCCCCATGAAGTTCCACAAACTGGACATTCATCAATATAGAGAAAACATTGCAAAAAACAATTATATATTTATTTTTAAAGAAAATATGCAACATGTAAATATCTGACACTCAGCTAGCTTATAGGTGTTAGACCTTTTCAGTAATGCTAAATACATGATCAAGGAAGGTAGGCCTGTTAGGATGCCGGGCAACACTCAGACGTTGTATAGGGGCCAAATGTGTGTATAGGTCCTTTCGAGCCTGAAATCAATAATGTGAGTTGGTCAGAAGAATTAGACCCAGAAACTATCTTAATAATGATATTCCAAAACCTTTAATAGACATCATCATCTTAAACTGAATTGAGATTTGAATATTAACACACTGCTCATGCAGAAATATTGGACATGACTAATAACCAGAGCTTAATGTAAATTCTTGTTTCCTTCAGCTCCTGTGGACAGGTTTAGCATCATATTTACTTCAGAGATTGAATTAAAATGCTCATCACTATTCATTATACAAATAAGTGAAGTAAGCAACAAGAAATACATCATCTGGCACGAGCGTGTAAATGTAACATGTTCAGATACTTGTTGTAAGCATCAACATGTAGCATGTCAATATGCCATCCAAATTTCGATGGCCCTGCTCAATGAAAAGTATATGACAGCTGACAAGCAATTCCTAAACATTAATTTTAAGCACAGAGACAACACCAAGCAAGAAATGCTGAATGGAAGAACTGATCAAACCTCTTGATATTTCTTCTCCAATGAGATAATCTGATTAGTGAAATCCAAACCAGTTTTCTCTGCCATTTTTCGCACCTGTACTCAAAACAAGTACCCTCAATGATGAGGAATTTTGAAAATAATCAGAAGTTAACATAAATAGAAGAGAAAGTTACATCAAGAATCTTCTTCTCTATCTCAACAAGTGGCTTCTCAAAATCCAAAGTGACTGGCTTTGGTTTCTCTTTTAATGGTTTGAAAGGTGAGAGATGAATTAGAGGTCCACCCTTGACATTCAGATCCGGATCCCTTGGCCAAGGATAATCATGTTTCTTAACCTTCCTAAGCTTTGCAGTTACAGTGAATCCTCTCCTCTCCTGCGAAAATCTTGCCCTACCTAGGGTTTTCAGAGGGATGCCACTCACTCCATCACTTGAGCTCCCAAAAAGATCCGATGCTGAACTTCTAAAAAATCCAACTTGAGAATGCGGTATCGAAGCCATTCTCAAACTCCTAAAGCTAATTTCTCCAACCTCTCTCTTCCAGAATCCACAACTTGATCTCCAACCTTCAAACTGTGAGATTAAAAATAAATTAAAAAAAAAAAAAGGAACAAATTTTCTCAGAATTAACTTACCTACACAGTAACTATCAGCTTCGATTAAATAAACTTAATAGATGTACAATCGAACTGAGTATACACATTTTCAATTAAGAAGACACAGTAGAGAACTAAGATTCCTCCATCCATTTTCTCGGAAACCGAACAGAATAGCATTAAGAGTAGACACAAATAACAAAAACCTTCGAATCAGCAGCCATTGAACTAAAGCTATCAAAGAACGAAACGAAATTAGTTTAAAAAAAAGAAAAGAAAGAGATCGAAATGTTAGAAATTTACCAGAAAGCAAGCGTGAAGTAGACAGAATCAGAGATCTCTGGAGGGACAAAGGAGAGGATCTGAGGAAGAGGACGAAGAAAAGGAGAAGAGTTTGAAAGTTGGAGGAGATAGAAATGAGAATAGGAATTAAGGAAATGAGGAGGGAAGCATCGTAGAGATCGTCAGGGAAGGAGGAGGGCTTGTTTGGCGTCGATATTTCTTATGTTGGGAGTAATGAAGAAAAGATTGAAGCAGCAAATTTCGGTTTGCGCCGTTGCAGG
>BPVZ01000024.1:1734464-1749281 GCA_020521535.1 Rubroshorea leprosula | reverse complement strand
TAAAATAAATAAAAATATTATAATTATAATATTATGTGGTATTATAAACTTATAATATAATGTCTTTTTATATAATTGATCATTTTCATTTAAGAGTTCACTTATTTAATGATATCTCACACTTGTTTAATAATATGTTGTGATTATAAATTTGTAATCGTACATAATATCTAACCATAATATTGTTATTTTGTAAATGGTTAATTATTAAAGATTTTTTAACAATGAAATCTTTTATTATTACCATATTAATACCTGTCAAATTCATTTTATATAATTTTTTATTTGATATATTGAAATATTTTGTAAATTAAAAAAAAATTCAATTTATAATAGAAATTCCAAATTTTTTAAGTTTCACAAATAACTTCCAAATAAAACTGATGCTGATGATCCGACGCGTGGCTAAGGGGTAGGGATGGAGGATACTATCCAAAAATTTTCAAAACCTTTGTCTATCCCTGAGTTTTTTACTATTCAGTCCCTCAAAATTTTATCTTTTAAAACTTAAACCTTTAAAAAAATTTAGCCCCTTCAAGTTTTACTCAAGTTGTCCTTAGGATAGAGTTTTACTCAAGTTCAGTCCCTTAAAAATTTATCTTTTAAAACTTTCACCTTTTGAAAAAAATTTTAGCCTCCTAAAGTTTCACTCAGGTTGGCCTTAGGATAGAGTTTTACTCAAGTTCTATCCCAACGGGTGGCATAATAATGTGGTGACAGTAACGTGGCAGTGCCAGCCTTACCTTATTACTCTCATAATTTAAATTTAAAATTTTTAAAACAAAAAATTAAATTCTTATTGATAGTAATAATATAATTATATTATCATTTAATATTATAAATTTATAATCATAATATATAAATAAATATATATAATATTATACATATATTTTAAATTAAAAAATTAATTATATAATAACATATTATAATTATATATTTATAATATCATTTAATATCATAATTACATTCTTAACTACTAGACTTAGTCTATGTGAGATAATAATTGCTCCGACAAAATTTATTTGTTCTTTATTTATTTACTTTGCTCTAGTTAGAGTATTGATTTATAAGATAAAAATGAGAAAAAAAATAAAACTAACAACTTGATATAAATGATATTATTAAAAAGTATATATAATATTATTAATTTTACTAAAAAATAAAGTAATTATTAAATAATATAATATTAATATTTTAAATGATTATAACTTATTTCATATCACTCGTACCAAACTTTTAATCACGATTAGCATTATTCTTCAAAGTAATACTTGCGAAAAATGAAAGGGTATTTTAAAAGGATGATGTTATAGAATATTTTTATTTTTTGTTATAAATTTTATATGTTATTAAATAAATAAATGTATTTAATATTATAAGTACTACTTAAATTAAAAAAAATTAATTATTTAAATGATATATTAAATTATATAAAATAAATAAATAAAAAATTATACAAATATTATTTCCCATTTAAAAATTTTTAAGACACGGTTGGCGGATTGAATTTGTAGACGTGGCAGCATAACCCAGCCAAAAACCCTGAACACACAGCTGAGCTGCTTATAAATGACACTGCTTGTGGTGTCCCTCATCTTCATCTCTTCATCCAGATATTGATAAGCATCAATCATACCCAAAAGAGGGCGCGGCAATTCTAGGGCTTGGGTTTTTGTTTTTTGGGTCGTTTTCTGTTTGTTGATTGGAGATGGAAGGAGCCAGCAATGGAGGGATGTTGTACCATGAGATTCAGGAGTTGAGGTTTTGCGCGGTGCATTGCGTCAACACCTTGTTGCAGGGGCCTTTCTTCTCGGAATTCGATTTGGCGGCGCTGGCCGCGGATCTTGATCGCCAGGAACGCCAGGTGATGCTCCAGGGTGGCGCCTCTTCCGGTGATTTCCTTCCCGGGGAATCTCATAATGTTTCGCTGCTAGGCGATTTCAGCATCCAGGTTTCTTTTTCTATTTTTTTTCTGCAGAAATTTTCTCTCTTGTTTTTGTGTTTTAATGGTTATTGACGTTAGAGTTATAGAAAGAATTAGATCAACAATGCTGTCTGCCTGTTTCTTTGATTGATTAAGTTTAAGTGGTGTTATTAATATCAGGGTGGCTCTATAGATTGTAAATTTAGCATCAAGATTGGTTCTTTATTGAAAAATTATATCCCCTGCAGCAGTTGCATTCAAATTGCAGAACTACAGGGTAATTATTAAGGAAATTTAGTATTTTGATTGTCTATTGGAAAACCAAGGCTATCCGATGTCAACTAGAGTTGAAAGTTCACTTTTTTTTTTTTTTTTTTGGTCTTAATTTTATGTACACCATTGTGTCAATAAAGGATTAGATTAGCTTTTGGAGAACTTAGTTGATATCTGTTTACCGTATGATGCAAGACTTGGATTTGTAAACTTTATGTCAGTGATTGGTTTGATTATCATATTCAATACACTTGGGAGGGTTTTGAGGTTCTGTTTTTACCTCAAATGTATGTAAAAAATTTAGTGCATTCAAACTTCCATGCAAAACACTTTAGGTTATAAAGATTGAGGCGGGAGAACATGTAAGTGTAACGTTCAAGTTCATTTTAATTGGAAAGTTGGAATAATGATCATTTCCATGTGTAGAACTGTACTTGTAGTTCTTGATGGATTTAGTACTCCCTATGCTGTCTCATAAGATTTTTAATTTATTTCACTTGTGTTAATTGTTAGGATTTTCAGTGGTTTTAATTGTAAAATTCACAACATTCTGCATATAGGAAGCCATTGATGCACCTTCATCTAATATAATAATGAATTTAAGAGTCATCAATTTGCAATGTGGTGCCTTATGCTCTGCATTCATTTTCCTAAAACATCCAATTTTATGCAAAGCAAGATTTAAGGTTATGCCTTTCTTAAAAATGGGATTTGACAGTCTTTCCATAAAGGAATCGTTATGCAACTTCCATAGGCAAGTCACCAACCTAGTCTAGAATGAACTGTGAATAGAACGTCATTGCTGACGCAATGGCATCGATGTCTTGCCATCATCTTGGGAAAGAGAGCTTACAAACTCACTTATGTTCTTTACTTACTTGAATCCTGTTGGTTGAATAAGCACTTCAATAAATGCAATAACACCTAAAAATTGGCATGTATAAGTGTAACGTCTTTGTATGTTATTTCTTGCTCTTATTATGAAATAGGTCAATTTTTTATTAATATGATTGATGCAAATGGTAATAAGTATCACTAAGAATTTTGTATGGGTACAGAGCATGTGCAAGCGCAGATATGCACGCACGGACACACACAGATGTAAATTAAATTAAACTGTTACTGAACAGTTGCTGATTTACTACTTACTAGCTAAACAAATTAACTAAAGCTTGGTTACCTTGATGAACAATTTAGGGTCATTCTTTACTTAATGGAATGTATTTCTAAATGTACTGCATAATAGTTACAATATAATAAATTTATTGAAATTAAGAGTTTACTTTATAGTTTTGAAAAAAAAAGAAGAAAAAAGCAAATTAATTATTGATAAGCGTTTACTGTATAAGTAATTAGATATTGTTGCTTGCATTGTCTGTATCTAAATATAGACTTCTCAATTGAAAATCATATTTGATTTACTTTCTAAAGGACACAAGCAAGGAAGTATTTTATTAGAAAAACTAACAGCTTGAATATGATCAAATTTAAATGTTAGCTCAAGTTTTTGATTTAGCTTGATTCAAAAGTAAATGAATTAAAATGAAACTTCTTGGTGCCTAAGTCTGCTTATCTTTATATAGCTTTAGCCTTACAAAGGCTTTGAGAGAGAGAAAGAGAGGCCATGTTTGTTGATAGTTTGGAGCACATTGGGAACCTCCTGTTTTTGAAATTATAAAGAAGGCAAATAGTAGAAGGTTTTCTGACTAAAAATCTTAATAATTTTCTTTGCATCTTGTAACTGTAATCCTAGGTAATAGTTGGCATCTGTTGTTTATCCTTCTCAAAATAGCATGTTAATTTCCGGAGACAATGTTGTACTGTAAAATTGATAATTATTTATTGGTATGCATTAGCCATTAAGTATGATAAAATTTTATAACATAAATGAAAACAATGTAAGTTGACGAAGTGGCTATTTTAATGTAAAGTAATCACATGTTAGTTATACCTTTTATAAATATATTGAAAATAGGACCAGTAGGATTGTTTATAATAGCATTCACCATAATAATGACTATAGTCATGCTAAGGTTATTTGCAAACACATAAGATTTCTAGTGTTAGGTTTTTTGTAGCCATTAGTTTGTCCTTCCTTATCCTATGTGCATGCATGTTTTCTTTACCTTAATTGAATTTAATAATAACTTTAGCCCTATCTAGTGTACTGTTTATGTTTTCTTCCTTTTCTCTTTCTGAGAAAACTGATTGAATTGTGTTTCACAAGGGAAGCACTCTTATTGTAATTGGCAAGCTCTTATACCAACAGGCTGTGGGACTAACTTTAACAATTTACTCATGTTGAAAGTAGAAATTGAAGAGTATAATTGCATTATTATTTGGTATATCAAGTTCTTTGTTTTACATGGGCTGCACAAGCATTCCTGATCTGCTTATTGATGTCTGTTTTCTATAACCATTCATTAACGTTGTCTTGACTTTACCTATCATTCAAATTCTTATTCACAGGTTTTACAAAAGGCTTTAGAGGTGTGGGACTTGCAAGTTATTCCCCTCGACTGCCCAGTTGCCAAGCCTGCTCAAATTGACCCTGAGCTGGAAAATGCGTTTATTTGTCATTCACACCATCACTGGTTTTGTGTCAGGAAAGTCAATGGAGAGTGGTATAACTTTGACAGCCTCTATGCAGCCCCTCAGCACTTATCAAAGTTCTACCTCTCAGCCTATCTGGATTCACTGAAGCGATCTGGTTGGAGCATTTTTCTGGTAAGGGGGAACTTCCCAAAGGAATGCCCCCTATCTCCTAATGGTTACGGGCAATGGTTCACCCCTGATGATGCTGATAAGATAACCAAATTATGCTCAATGGAGACTGCACGCCCAAAGATCAATCTGAGCTCAGAGTATCATTGTCAGTTAGATTATGATGAGAACTTGAACGCTGCAATAGCTGCCAGCCTGATGGATAGTTTTCCAGCCGTAGGCAGTGTTGAAGCAAGTGCTCCCCAGAATGAAAATAAGAATAGCGAAGACAAAGCTACATGACAAGAGACAACATTACATTCTTCGGGTTTTATTTTAATTTGCTGGATGAGTGACAATGATCCGTGTCAATTTTAGATGGTTGAACAAACATCCTTGGCATGAGAGCGTTGGACTCTGAAAGTCTTGCACACATTGTTACATTTTCAAGTAAGAAACCACAGTAAAAAACTTGTTTAAGCTTTACAGCTCAGCTTCAATTGTCTTTGGTCATAAAAAATTCTTTGAACATTTTTATGAAGGATTATAAAAATAAAAAATTGCTTGTTCTTTATGACATGGTGTGGTTCTTTAAAGTAGAAAAATCTGACCCACCGGTGATTTCAGCTAAGTGACAATGGCAAAGCCTCATTGTTGCTGAAATTAATGTGTGAAGTGTAGTTTTAAAATTATTCAAAAAAAGATTAATATATGAATTACACTTTGCCATCATCTTAGAATGTTCAAGATAGATTTTGTTTGGTTCTACTGTTGTTAACAGTTTAATGGTTTTAGACACTATAAGATTATAAAATCCGCTAAACCAAATGCACCTTAAAATGTTTTTACATACACTGTTGTTTTTCTCTCCCTATTTATTTATTTATTTTTGGTATTTCATTCAATTCATCATCCATTGTAAGGAAAAAGTAGAAAAAGGTTGGCATCGGTGGGGGTGGCATGACTGGCATGGCATGACGCTTTTAGTCTGGAATCTGAGGCCAACAAGACCGACCAAATGTTATTTTTCAAGTAAACCAATTTACTTTTCCTTTAACTGATCCTCATCTCAAATCCACCCACTTTTCTGTTTTGAAGATCTGATATTGGAATAATCAGGTTTTTCTTGTAAATGGGTTCACCCCATAGATTATTTAACAGACAGAGAACAGTTCATCAGATCCTTGGAGGAGGTCTTGGTTAGTCTCTAACTTCAATTTTCTCATCATGGTTTTTTCTTTTTCAGTTAATCTCGATCTGGGTTGTTTTTCTCAAAGTGGTCCAGTTGATCCTATATGTTTCATAATTCGGAGATTTTGAATCAAAGATGTGGATTCTGGAGTTGAAGTTATTTTATTTGCTGAAAAACAGTTGCAGATGTGATACTATGGAGGAAAAAGAATTTGACTGTGGGAATACTGTTACTGACTCTAGCAGTTTGGGTGGTGTTTGAGAGATCTGGTTACACTGTGTTGTCACTTGTCTCAAGTGTTTTTCTCCTCCTCATTGTCATTCTTTTTCTGTGGGCAAAATCTGCATCAATTCTTAACCGGTAAGTTACAGATCAAGACTTCCTAATTTTTTTTTAGTACATCCGATGATAAGTCATACTAAATCCCTCCAGTCTCAAAGTTTAAACTCGATTCTTGGAAGTTTAAGCCATGATCAGTCGGTATCTTTAGAATGGTATGATGTGTGCTATATCTTAGGTCTTTTTTTTCTTTCTTTTTTTTGGTTAAATTTCATTTTTCAATTAGAATCTTTGCAACTGAATTGTGCTTACTGCTTTCTTTAAATAGACCAGCTCCACCACTACCTGATTTGCATCTATCAGATGAAGTGGTAAATGAAGCAGCAGCTTTTATCAAAACCCATGTAAATGATTTGCTCTCAGTTTCACGTGATATTGCCATGGGTAAAGATTCAAGGCTTTTCTTCAAAGTAGCTCTATCCCTTGGGTTGATTTCTTTTGTTGGTGGCTTGACTGATTTCCTTACTCTAGGTTATGCCAGTAAGTTTCTTTTTGATTTGCCAGCGGCTGTATCTCTTAACAATAATTAACAAAAAATTTTGGTATTGAATCTTAGTTTTCATAACATAATTCTCATTCTCCAATTTCCTCCAGGCCTGTTTAGTGTTCTCACAGTTCCAGCACTCTATGAGAGACATGAAGATTCTGTTGATTCATATTGCTTGCTGGGGTACATGAAAATGCAGCAATTGTATGTGAAATTTGACAGAAACTGTGTAAACAGAGTCCGGAACAGGATTTTGGAGACGAAAAAGCTAAGCTGATTTCTTTTGTTTTCTTCTTGAGCTTCTTACTTCATCTGGCATTTGGTTTCCCTTCATGAGCTGCTGGAAGTGCTAACGGTGAGAACTTGATTTATTTTTGAGCTTTTGGGTGTGGAGAACCACATTTTCATTTTTAAAGATCACTCCCTTACCTTATCATTATCTCCAGCAAGGGATTTTGGGCTTCATCTGAATGCTGCTGTAAAGCCTGTCAGGCATTGAAAAGGTTGAGGACTGTTTATACCAAGAGTTGTAGTTTTGGCTTTCAAATAGAAATAAAAAGAGTGTTATTTCCAGCCATGATGTTAATTTGCTTTACAAATATGGTTGAGAGAATAGGAACGACCATCTTTCACAATGCATTTCAAGTTTTCCATACGGTGCCACTTTCAAGAAGGAACAACATTATACTCTCTATTCACAATTGAATGTTAATTGAAAATTTCATCTTGAAAGAATATATAGCCAACAAACATGTCAGCATTATGCCAACTGGAGCTAAAACAGACATAGAGAAAAAAAATGCCCATTACATAACAAATTTTAACATGATTGTTCAGAGCGAAGAAGGGATTACATAAACATCACGTGAAACCCTTTCTAGTCTAGGTTACCTCCAAAATTGTCACGATTCTCATGCTGCCATCCAAAGCCCTGTGTATCACGACCCATGTCACCTGGGGGGTAGTTACCTCGATTAAGCTGTGACATATGAGGTACGAGCGGCGGAGGTGGAACTTGCATGGGCTGCGGTGCCAATATACCTTTGCTATCCCGGGGATCAATGGCATTATTACCCTGCACAGCTTCCATCCCCTTGCCGGCAGATGCTGGGGAAGGAGGAATCATCATCAAGCCTCCAGGATTACGTCCATAATCACCCTGATAATTTGCAAAACCCTCTCCCATCCCTTGACTACCTGCTGGTGCATCAAAAGGCACACCAGGTTGTCCAGCATTCCAGGGTTGAGGATAAGCTGGCGGGTAATTTAAACCTCCCATGGGACCTGGTGGGAAGCCCAATAATGACCCTTGTTCTGATCCAACATCTGGTGCTGAATTTGGTCTAGCCATCTCATAGGGAGTACCATAAAATGGTTGACCTCCATCAGGTGGGAATGGATGCATACCATATGGAGGCAACACCGAGCTTGGATTCATTGGCATGATGAAATTAGGTGGTTGCATGGAATGCATTGGGGGGTATTCCTGAAACTGGTTCTCAGGCATGTGACCCTGCTGCTTTTCTGAAAACTGGCTAGATTCTGGTTGTGGGGTGCCCTGCCTGTCAAAGCTTTGTTGGAAATGGTGGGTGGCAGGCCTTTCAAAGCCTGGGGGTTGGCTATTGTCAGGTTGTGGCTCTGATGGATAACCATGAACTGGACCGAATACTGATGCTGCCTTTGGCTGCATTATTGGCCTTGGAGGCAGCTGTTCTCGGGACTGTAGCCGACGAGCTTTATCTTCATTCTCATGGAGCTGAGGATTAGAACCAGGAGAGAAGACTGCCCTTGGAGGAGCGCGAGGAGTGGATTCTGAACCTGTAGATTGTTTAGCACTTTGAACCTCTGACTCTTTACCATCTTCTTTCTCTACATTGGGCTGTAAAAGGTCACCATGACTCTCATGAATATGAGATTCAAATTCAGTCTTTTTCAGGAAAGACTTCAAACAATGAGGAGCAGCACAGATGTAGATCCCCTCCATCATCTTGATTGTCTGAATCTTCTGGACACGGTCATCACAACTGCATGAAAATTAAATAACAATTGCTAAGTTTATTCTTTTATTTCAAAAAAAAAAAAAAAATCCACAACTGAGGAATTTTAGTGTAGGCTAATAATTAGGGATATCACACCTAAAGTCCCGTCAAATTCTTTGTCTATTATCCTTAAGGTTCTGATTCTTCTGAAGAAATATATACTGTTGACAACATAGTCATCCATGAGAACCAACAACAGCTTAGGTGAGATGTATTCCCTAACTTCTAAATCTTGATTCCAGTTCTAGTGTAAGGGTCAAGGGAACAAAATTACCCAAAGAAAAGGAATTATTTGAGCAGCAGGCATGATTACCCAAAGAAGCACATAATGAACTGGCAATATAACTCCATAAAATCAAAAAATAAAAAATAAAAAGAGCACTCTGAAATATAGATATCAAATAATAATAAGTGCATAAAATGAAGATGAGGAGTTCTTACAGATAGCAAATTGAATCACTCCTAGCACAATCAAGGCAGAAGATGTGCTCACAGGGACTCTGCAAGAAAATTCACCTCTAATTAGAATACATGTTACAGAAATGAGAAACCCAGAACAAGCTATCAAGAAACATCTAGTGACACAAGTTGAGCACAGGTAAGATCAAGACCACAGAAATAAGGTTCACAACCACTAAATATTCTACAGACAATGCAAATCTCCACTATACTAAAAAAGAACACTCATTTGACCCAATTGGATTACTAACTCAAACTAATTATTAGAGCATATCAGAGAATGTATGCACCATTTAAATCATATGGCTAATCAATTGGTGCAGTGAAAAACCAAATCTTTTGAAATTGATAGTAGCATTTTCATCTAAATATTGACTTCCAGTTTCGGAAAATTTTTAGTGTCAACTATTTTCAGAATTTTTTTCAACAGCTTGCCTACTTCCTCCCTAGAGATTACACTGATACTGGAGAAATCTGATTCGAGAAATAAGTGCATCCAGGCTATAACAACCAAAAGTAAACTGGAAGACATCGAGAGGGCTAGCAACAGATGCAAGAAATTCATTCTTCCATTGATATGAATCAACAAGAACGGAGGAAAGCAACCGTACCAGTCGCCCGTAGATAGCTATAGGAAAATCACAGCGAACGCAAAAGTGGACTCGCTCGCCAAGCTGTCGGCGGGATCTTCGACCAACAGTCTTGACGAGCGAGGCGGAAGTGGCAGAGCCGATGCCCTTTGCTACAGGAAGATCAGAAAGCACAAGGTGGTCAGGGCAGGCCACCGTCACAGTCTCGGTTGTCAGGGGCTTCGCGGTGCCGCCACCGTCCGATGACGGACCCTTGCTTAGCCGGATTTGGAGCATCTTCAGTTCTGTCAGACTTGCGCCTTTTGGCTTTGGCTTTTCAGAACAATCCTTCGAATCAATGCCGGAATTCGCAAAACCTAAAAGACAGGGAGGAAGAGAAAAAAAGGATTTGATTGAAAGAAAAACAGAACAAGGAAAGATTTTCAGTCCGTTCTGAAGATTAAAAATTCAGTCCGGTATGGGAAATGACAGAATACCCTCAATGAATGGGAGATGAATGTATATTCATTAATGGTAATTTTGTCTTTGTAACTCCGAATTGATGTTTAAGTGCAGTTCGCCTTTAAAAAACCGTTCTAGAGAAAACCGAAAATATAAAAATAAAAACCAATTGGGCCCCAAATTGAGGCTGAGACCGAGCCGAGCAACCCAGTGTCTCAGGCCCTAGGTCGAAACCAGACCCAGATCCTGACCGAGCCAACCCAGCCAAACCCTCTGGTAGAATATAAAGACTGAATTTATAATATTCACTTTATGGTAGTTTGCCATTTTTCACTTAATATTTTTGTATAATAAATGGATGAAGATTAGAAAATTTTCTTTTAATATTAATTTTTAAAGTTTTTCTAAAATTTGTATTTAAAATATAAGATAAAGGTATAATAAATATATTTTTTATTATAAATTTATATTAAAAAAATAAAATTTAATTTTTAATTTATCAATTATTTAATTAAATTTATCTACTTAACATTAACATTAAAACTAACGATAGTTTTTACCTTTTATATATACATATATATGACAAACAATATCAGGTTAGAAAGACCCAACTTTTATTACATAATTTCATTTAGTTTTTTTTTTTTTTTCAATTATTATTGATTTACTACCATGTAAAAACCTAAGTTAAATTATATGAAGATTAAGACGCTAAAGTAGAACAATTAAAAAGGACTAAAGAAATAACCCCAAGAGCTAGTTCCACTAGCAAGCAAGCATTCTCATATGGGTTAAGTCTATCATTCCAAAAAGAAAAAGTTTTGAAGTACGGCAAAACTAACTCAAAGATATACTGCAAGTAAACACAACGACTACATATAACTAGAGAAGTTAATATAATATATATATATATATATAAAAGACTAAAGTATATTATCACCCCTTAAAGAATGAAAATGACACAGAAAATTCAAGTACATTTATGAAATGAAAAGTAGAAAATTTCAATTAGTCAGTATATGGTGATGGGATGACAGAATGAGAAGGAAGGACCAAAGTAATCCCAAAACCAAAAATGAAATTTATTTTAAAGAAACCGAGTTCTTAAATTTCGAGGTTTCCTAGCTTAACGCCTAGACTCAACTAGCAAAATGACAATAATGGTGAGATATGATGATCTTTATTATTCTCTCTGAAACTTTCTATGCAATCTCGTTGGAGATTCTTGAACTTTGATCTTAGCATCTTATTTATTCTGAGGATGTTCTATGCTTCTGACAAATTTTTTGGCCTGTAAAGAAAAGAAGGCAAGAAATCATAAGCAAGCCGTTGAGAAATGCACAAGTCACATGTCTGGTATCCACAGTCAGACAAAGGAAACAGAATCGTAGCAGTTTAAAAAGAATACCTCAAGAAGTAGTGTTGTTCACATGTAATGTGAAACAAAGTGAGATTTGGCATATATTTCAATATTAAAATATATATATATATATATCTCAAACCTAAAAGTTGATAGTGTTTTGTTTACAAAGGGAAAGAGGACATCTTTATTTCCAGCTGCAATGGAAGAGGTAGTTGAGAACAAAGATGGTTCATATCTACAAACAAAAAAGCAACACCGAATAGAGTAAAAGCCACCTTAACTTGTACCTGTTCTAAAGTTAGAAACATGATCACGTTCCAGGATCCTAGCCTTCCAAAGTTTGGAATAAAACCCTTATAAAAAGCAAAAGGCCCCTGGGAAGACAATGGAGAAGAAAGTTAGCTTTTCAACTGAAGCTTCCTGCTTCATTTCAGTAGCTCATACCATAACAACCCTTACAACTATGATGCAACTCACTGAAAGAAAACTGACTACAAGAAAAATTTCCAGCCAATAGGAATTCTTGTAACTTTCTATAGAGCTAAGGCTAGAGAAAAAGACAATGATATCCAGAAACAAGGATAAGCAAGCATACATCATTTTTCAAGGTTTTGATGAAACAGTCAAGTGTGCTTTTGTAAGCAGAATCTCCCATCATTCTTGACTTAACCTGCAAATAAATCAATTCATTAGCTCGATATTAAAGACACTAGCAGAAATTGGAGACCCCAGAATGGTCATCAAGCTAATATAGAATACTGGTAATAAAACATATAACCTGAATCAGTGATGAAATGAAAAATGGACCCTTTAATTTCCAAATCAAAGTTATATTTTTAGAGATGGCAATAACAGTATGAAGTTTTCAAATTTCATTGTCATGTCCAAGTAAAATTAATATCATTGCATCACAATGTTACAGATGAAATATCAAAAGAAAGAGAGGAGGTTATGAGCTCGATTGGCATTGATTAAACAGAGGAAGTTCTTGTGACCATGTACATGATATGTGGTTTTAGCCTAAAGACCATTTGATTTCTTCTATTGAATGAACACTAACTAGTAACTAATTTAAAACAAGCAGCATGCAATAAAAGATGAAAGACTGCAAGCATAGAGAAGAAAATTATATACGAATCTAGATAGAGTACCACATCAACTGGAGAACCTATACAAACAGCAAAAAAACCTGCTCCAAGACCAGCCAAAAGATGAGTGAGAACATTATCTGTGAATCCAGGGATCTTCAAGATTGTCTACATTGAAATATATAAATTAGAGTGAGTAAAGGTGCAGCCAATAAAACAAGAAATTCAATTAAAATGAGTTTTTATGCACAAATTTTACCTGTTTCACTTGATCATAACTAGCAAGCTCAGCAGCATTTATAATGGCATTCCGTGCGATATTGGGTCCAAGGCCAGTCCAAAGAGCCGCAATTCCTTCCTAAGATCAGAGAATAAAGTAAGCTCTACATGGTTCATTCAAACTGTTAATGAATAAAATGACACCTTGACATCCCTTTCTGCTGGGATAGATACAGAACCTGTCTCATGATAGTAGAATAAGCATTTAGAGCTCCAGAATATCGCCTTGGTACACCAGCAGGTAATTTCCCTTCAGCTTGAAGCCTAACCTTCACAAGATCAGTTGGATTTGCAACTGTGATTGCTAAAGCACCTGTTCAATGAGACAAGTTGACAACAACACCCATCAGCAGCAATTCTTCACATAGAGCCATTTGTTGAAAATAATCCAGCAAGTTACTCACCAGTTGTAAGCCCAGCAAGAATTTTCTTGCTCAAAGGAACATCTCCAACGAAGTCTTTCCCCACATAATAGTCCTTAACCTGTCAAAATATAAATTTATCCATAAGCTTCAGATGCCAACAAGAAAACAGAATGCTCAAAACACTCAATAAGTTTAGCCACAGAAAGATTCAAAACCCACAGGCTCATACAACCCAATTCTTAAACCACCAAACAGGCACTGGCGATGTATTCCAGGAACAATGCCTTTCCAAAGTGCAGCTAGCCCTTCTTCCCTAGCAATTGTACCGACAGTGCCCAACAAACCCCTGTACTTTGGTAAGCCTGCCACATCTCCAACAGCTTTCTTTTGGAGCTGAAGCCTAACTTTAGCAGTATCCAAAGGAATGGTACAAATCTACACCATAAACAAAAAATAATAATAATAAAATAAAAATTCAACAATCACCATAATCCAACATTTATAAAACAGTTATTTCTTTCGGCCAAGACCTCAAAAGATGCTATCCCAATCCCCTAACAGCCTAACTCCTATGGTAGTAACATACTACAAACATATCATCCACATTTATGAATTCCAGAAAAACGATGAGAACGAACAAGATCCAAAACCGGAAAAGTGTAGCATTTATACATATGATTTGAAGAATCAACTGCGTAGCGGAAAAGGCATGCAGACTCCGATTTCCAAATTACCTAACTAACTTCACAAATTCTCGCACACAACAGAATATCGGAGCAGATAGATCCATTTAAATCTTAAAGCTAATGTTAATTCACTGGCGTTTGAATATAGGCTTAAATAATAAGTGTTGATCATTGATCAATACCTCAGCGAAGCAAGCAGCAAAAGCGCTGCTGGCGAACGTTCCGGCGAAGGAGATATCGGATTTGCCCTTCGTAGCGGCCACCATTTCCAGCGGAAGAAGAGAAATGCGGCGGCGTTAGGGATTTCCTACTGATCAATGAAGACAGTTTAGCGGAGAGCAGATTGGAATGAGGAGAAGAGAGCGAGTAAAGGAAAAGAAGAAGAAAAAATGGATATCGGAACGGGGAATCTCGGGAAAAGAGACGACTGAGGTAGCGCAACTTGGCCTGCTTCCTTCTTCCCTTCTCCTTCTTCTCAGTCGTCACCCACTCTCTCTCTTTTAAATATTCCGCCTGCTTTGCTGCTCCACTTTGCACAAAGCAAGACTTTCCGGAGTCCTGATTTTGGCCTCTGGATGGTGGGTGGTAC
>BPVZ01000024.1:1694734-1708814 GCA_020521535.1 Rubroshorea leprosula | reverse complement strand
TAAAAAAATATATTATTAAAATTTTATATAAATATAATATATAAAATTTATTTATAAATATATATAGTCTCATTATATTATTTTCTTCTGTACTACAGCACATGGTACTACTTGTTTTTCATTTTTTTTATTGACAGAAAATGACAATGAGAGGTTTCAAATTTACTGCACCGAAAATATTGAAAGTATTTTCCTAAGACAAACAATTTAGGCGATGAGGCTTCAAAAGTGACAACGAAAATAAGCTCGAGGGAGTCTATAAATCTGAGTTAAACTCGGGTTTTGAAGACACCAAACTCATAAGTATTACATGTAAACCATTAGAGTGATGTTTATTTCTAAAACATTGAAAGACTGATCAATGGGACAAAAAAAAAAAAAATCTAACTTTGATTTTGTTCTTTTTATTAAGATTTATGTACTTTCAAATTTTTTTTATTTTAGTTAACTTGGTTTTGCTCACATGAATTCATCTAGATGAATTTATTTTTTTAATGTTCATATAGATTAGTTTATTATTTTATTATAATACAAGAATAGTGCAATGTGTTAAGTTAAAAAAAAATAGATTTTTAACTTCAAAAATACAATATTCTAATGAATATTGTCAAAAATTAATCATTATATTTAGTTTTTTTTATTTATGTTGATTACAGATATAATTTTTAAATTGATTGAATATATATATATATATATATCTAGTTCACTAATTGTAAAAAATTTATCATTGTTAAATATATAGTAAAAAATACAAATTTTTTAATCAAATGTTAAATTAACTTGAAAGTTGACCTTCCTTATTTATATTAATAAATTATTAAATCTAATGATTGGTTTTTAAAAAATATTTATTAAAAGATAATGCTTTTGAAATTGAAACTCTAATTTCTTTAAAAAAAAATTGAGTATAATATACATTTTTCGCATTATATATTATTGTTCTATTATTTTTTATGTTCATATAAATGATTTTAATTAGTAATGGTATGTTTGAGTTGAGATGAATAAAAGGGAGAAGAAGGAATAAGTGGAAAATTATATCATTTTATTTCTCTCATTTTCTCTCATTTTAATAACTAAATAAAGTATTAAAAAAAAGAGAAATTTTTTTTTTCTTCCTTTTAATTTTTTTATAACTAAATAAAAATATATTTATAAAGACGTATTTCCCCTCTCATTTCCTCTCCTCTCAAACCAAATATACTATAATAAAAATTCTGATGATACATAGGATCATGTAATCCCTTTATCAATACTTTATAGTTAAGTAGTTTGGGTCTCAAATACTATCTGGGCATTAACTATTCTTAACAAGAGCCGTTGTTTGGTTGGACGAACTAGGAAACATGAAACGGTAGGTGTTTTGTTTTGTCTTTTTTTTTTTTTCCGTTCTAATTCTCTTGCTTTGCTCTTATATCACATATAAGTATAAAACCAATTTTAAAAAACCACGCAATCTCTTGTACTCTGTTTACTCGTTGAGGACAATTGGTATCTGGTACTAGTGTTTCGACCTAAGCCGGCTCCCTTATATAGAAAAAGACAACTTTTGGATAATTTTTGCTATTTCTTTCTGTTAGAGGTAAGGTTATTTTATAGATAATGCACTACTTTTATCCCAAAGTAATAATATTATCATTCGTACGTAATTTTTATGATTTTGTTAAGAAGAAATGTACAGTTTCATGGCAAAAAAGTGATTTATGCATTAGCTATTTTCAGCCTATGTTTTTTACCAGTGAAATTATGTTAAATGAACCTTAAGAAAAGTAGTTACAGATAAGAATATGATTTTTTTTATTGTTTTATTTAAAAATATAAATTTTATTAGTTTTTAAATAAGATAATAAATTTTAATTTTTTATTTAAAGATGTTAAATTTGTATTTTTTATTTAATGATATCAATTTTATATATTTTTTATTTAATAATTAATTGAATGATTAAAAGAACTATTGACACATTAACATCACTGTTCAATTAATCTTTAAATAAAAAATGTAAAATTAATATTTTTAAATAAAAAAACTAAAAGTTTACTATCTTACTTAAAAAAACAATAAAATTTACATCATTAAATAAAAAAATGATAAAAATTTATTTTCTTATATACATCTTTTCTCAATTAACCTTAAAAAAAAAAAATTACAGCAAAACATGCTAATTTTGTTCAAGAAGCTTTAGTCTAAGTAGTCTTTAGTTTAAAGCTAACATCCCTATTGATCTATAAATAGATAATTAGAGGCAAATTTGTATTGTTGCTTGAAGATTCGAAAGGAAAAAAAAAATTATTTAAAGGCATGGGGCATGCTAGTGGTAGTGGACCAGTGGCACTAAATTGAAAGAACAAGCAATTGTGTCCGAGCATGTTTGCGTGACTTGGTTATATTATTTCTCAATATTATACTACCACATTACTATCTTAGAACAATGTCAATCTGCTAAAAAATCTTCTCGCAAATTTCAAGTAGATATTCACTTATTATTGGGTATTTTCTAAAATTGATATTCAAACACCTTAACAACCAAAATTCTTAAGAGTCTACATTTTTATTTATATATTTATATTTTTAAAAAAATATTATGTGATTTAAATTATTAAAAAATAAAAAATTTTAATTAAATAATTCATATTTTATAATTTCCATCTTTTGCAGCTAGAGTGTTTTACGAAGTTATGTGAAGTAAAAACTTGATTTGTTGTCCTTATAAATAAAATAAAAATATATATGGGGCAATTTTGCCATTTGTGACCACTTTTAATTTTCAAAGTTTCAACGCAACAATGATTGGAACAAACGTGCCATTTCAGGTCAGGTGAATGGCGAAAATCCCCATATTTCCCAAAACTCAATTGGAGACATCATGTTTTACATTACTTTGGTGTAGAAAAATAAATAATATACACACATGAGAGAGAAAGTGTTGCAGGGTCCTCTCTATATATGAAAAGGAAGATACAATTCACACCACTGCTTCTGCCTTACATTACGGACCCTCTCCCCTCCTTTCCACCGGAGAGGAAATCCAATCCTACAGAAACCCAAATTCAGCACACCACGATTGCCTTCCTCTAGTTTCTCTTTGCCCATTTGTTTCTTCCTTTTCCCCCCTCCCTCTCCTTCCCCTTCGGAATTTCTGCCCTCCTCCCGTCCATGTCGTTGGGTGGTCCAGGCAACCAGCCAAGCGGCAGTCCCAGAAAAGTGGGGCCCACCGCCACCGCTAGACGACGGGTGGAGACTGATAACAGACCTTTCAATTCTAATTCGAACGATGAAGAAGACAATCCCAACGGTTATACTCCCACCTCCGGGTCCCACCACCACACTCACCACCATCACCATCCAGTGATTAGGTACCTGTTGATTCGCAGGAAGTGGGTTCCGGAGACGCGGGTGATTTGCATAGAGGATGCGTATCTAAAGACGGTGGCGATTGCGCGGAGCTTGAGATCTGGGAGGCACTTGGGTCGGAAGATAATGGGGGTGCTCATGTTCATGGTCGTTGTTTCGCTGTTTCTGAAAGTGTCGTTTCTAGGAAGTCCAGCGGAAGAGGTGAAGGAAACTGGAAGGAGAGAGAATGGGCTCCTGAAATTGCAGACGTTCAAAGAGGACGGTGCCATGGCTCAACGCGCTGTGACAGAGGCACAGACAGAAACCGATACTGATCTGCACTCCATGCCCACACGCGTCTTGGAGAAGGTAGATGTAAGTGTTTTCCATTGCTCCAATTAACACCCATCAATAAATTATCTTTCTTGATCACCTTCTGTTTGGTTGCCCAGAAAACTGAGGAAAACGGAAGAAAATTCTAAAAACTTCATTTTACCTTTTCTTATTTTTTTAATCAAACCTTTTATCTCTAACTTTAAAAAATAAAAAGCAATACGCATTGATCTTGCATTCATACACTTTTAAAAAGGTTTAAAAAAAAAGGCAATGAATTAAATATAAACAAGGGAATTATGCTGATAGAAAAAAAAAAAGAAAAAAAGAAAAAAAGAAAAAAGAAATTATATTAAGTCCGCTTAATATATCTTAATTTTTTTCCTAATTATATATTGTTTACTTTTTGAATTATGATATTAGTTTTATTTTAATATTGTTCCATTATTTTCAACACGTAATGTACTTTGTAATTTTGATAATTTGTTTGACCTGGAAAAGGGTTGAATTTTGTTAGGCAGTGATTGTGACCCTGCAATTCCCCTGTTTTGTATTTTTGGCATTCCATGTTGCAATAACATTCTTATCGTTTTTTCCCCTTTTTTTTACCTGTTTATAGATTCCAGAAATTTGGAGGAAACCCAACAGTGACAATTATTATCAATGTGTATCTCGACCGAGAAATCTGATGAGTATGTCCTGTTTCATTGCTCAACTTGTTCAGGACATCTGCAGCTAAGGAATTTTGTATGAGATTGTTTCTAATTGAAGCTTTACTTCAGGGGCTAAGAAAACGAATGGATATATTCTTGTTCATGCCAATGGTGGATTGAATCAAATGAGAACAGGAGTAAGTTTTCATTTCTTGCTCGTGTAGAAAAATTATATCTTTGTGATTGTTTTTTTTTTTTTTTTTGTGAAGCTAATTTTTTTAGCATAATTGACATACAGATATGTGATATGGTTGCTGTGGCCAAGATAATGAATGCCACTCTTGTTCTTCCTTACCTAGATCATGAGTCGTTTTGGACAGATCCAAGGTATAATTCCAAGTCATTCTAGTTGCTGGATGTTGGTTGAACTAGTTTGATTTATTAGCTTAATCAGATCATTTTCAAAAGGTGATGAAGTTTCTTGGTAACTTTCACAGTGACTTTAAAGACATTTTTGATTGGAGGCACTTCATGAATGTTTTGAAAGAAGATATTGAGATTGTTGAGTATGTACCCCCCAAGTATGCAGCGGTGAAGCCACTTCTCAAGGCCCCTGTTTCCTGGTCAAAGGTTAGGAAATGACATACATTTTATTTTGTGAATGTCAGACAGTGTGTTTGAATTCATTTCTTTGTTACTGGAATGGTATCTTAGATGCTTCATTTGCAGGCTAGTTATTATAGAAAGGAGATGCTTCCATTGCTAAAGAAGCATAAGGTGATTAAGTTTACGCACACTGATTCACGACTTGCCAACAATGGACTTGCAGCCTCCATCCAAAGGCTTAGGTGCCGTGCCAATTATGAAGCACTCAGATATACAAAAGAGATTGAGGACCTTGGAAAGATTTTAGTTGATAGACTTAGGAGCAATAATGAGCCATATATTGCTTTACACCTAAGGTAACCATTATAACTTGCCATCTTGACCTTTACCTTGTTTATGCAGTTTCTGAGCAGAATAAATCGGTTCTGATTGCAGATATGAGAAGGATATGCTTGCATTCACAGGCTGTAACCATAACCTCACTGCATTGGAGGCTGAGGAACTTAGGGTTATGAGGTACAAAACCCAGCATTGGAAAGAGAAGGAAATAGACAGCAAAGAAAGGCGACTTCAGGGGGGTTGTCCAATGTCCCCTAGAGAAGCTGCATTGTTCCTCAAGGCCATGGGTTACCCTTCCACAACACCTATCTACATAGTTGCAGGGAAGATTTATGGCAGCAATAGCATGGCAGCCTTTCGTGCAGAGTACCCTAATGTATTCTCCCATTCTGATCTAGCAACTGAAGAGGAGTTAGAGCCCTTTAAGCCATACCAAAATCAATTGGCTGCCTTGGATTACATTGTGGCACTTGAAAGTGATGTCTTTGTTTATACATATGATGGGAATATGGCAAAGGCAGTGCAGGGGCACAGAAGGTTTGAAGGATTCAGGAAGAGCATTAATCCTGACAGGTTTGTAACCATATATAGTTGACTAATTGATTCCTAAGAAATTTGCTTATGATTCAAACTTGAAAGTTGGGACTTGGGACATTATGAGTGTACAATTAACATGATGTCTTTTTTTCTCAGGCAAAATATTGTTAGACTCATCGATCAGCTAGATGAAGGTATGATATCAAGGGAAGAGTTCTCATCAGAGATTAAGAGATTGCACTCAGAAAGGCTTGGAGCACCACATCTTAGACAGCCAGGAGAGTCACGGAGGCTGGAGGAGAACTTTTATGGAAACCCTCTTCCCGGATGTATTTGTAACAGGTCTCAGGAGAAAATCAGTAGCCTGAAATATGACCAGAGACTGAGTTTAAGGGATTCAGTCAAAAGATAGGGGGTCTAGTTAGTGAAGAAATTTGTCCTTGGTTCATACACAATACCCTTCACAGGGGTGGCTGATACTGGGTTCTCGAATTACACAATTTCTTCCTACTTTGGGGACTAGTAGTAGCCTCACCTTCAGCAAGGGGGAGAGGGGGCATCTTCACAGTTTTGTTAAGGGGGTCTTACAAACAACTCGGAGAAGCAGAGAGGATTTTTTTTTTTTTTTCCTGGTGCAAATCGGGATATACAACAGATTATACGGGCAGAGAAATACTTGTTACTTTGGAATCACAATATTTCATTTATTCATTATTCTTTTCTTAATTTAGTATTCAAAATATTGTTGCTAGATTCCACACAATATGAAAATGGGTGTAATTCCGTGTATAGTTGTTCATAACGGAATTTGTTTGCCACATGTTCTGCATTCAGATTCTTAAGCAGTTGCTGTTGATATTCCACTACCATCTATGTTTGGACCTTCCAGGCAGCCCTTTTTCCAATATAAATTCTAATCTTTGCTCATAATTTTCCCTGAGATTTCCTTCCTCGGCAACAGGGTTTTGGAGATTCATTGGCTCCGTTGCTGTTATCCCCATTAATGGATGCACTTGGTGAGGCTACAGAAAAAATTGGGGACTTTTGAAGATCTTCGTAAAGGGTCTTTCCCACTTCAAATTTTCAGCTATTTAGTTCCCATATTTCAGGAGGAGCGAGTGAGAAAGGAAAAGGAGATGAAAATGACGCTCTCTGGAGTGTGGTAATGCCGCCTATTATTCTTATTAAGTCCATTTAATTATATTTAATTTAATTATTAAAAATAATTAATAATTTTTTTGAACATAATTAATAATTAATATTTATTATAAAATAAAGTAATAATTAATATTTATTATAAAATAAAGTAAAATCAAATATTAATTAAACTAAACAATTTTTAGATAGTCTTGACAAAATAATAACCACACCCATAATGGTCCTTTCACTTACACATTATTCATCTTCTTCTCCAGAGGCTTTTCACATTTTATCGGGTCCTATTTTATGGACTCAAGTCGGGTCAAGCCTTAAAGGGTTATCAGAGATCAATCCAACGGCTATCAGTTAGCCATGTGTGTAATCAAGGCGACATCACCCGTTAGATTAAAAAGTAAAAGGTGGGACATTTCCCTGACCTCTTATTGCTTCTTCTCTTTCCTTAACGGAGTTTTCACTGGGTTCCTGTTTCTATTCTTATAATGACGGCAAAGGTTTAACCTTTTGAATCAAATCTCCAATCAAACAGGAAAGAGTTCTTATTTAAGGCAAATTCTTTCAGGGATTTTGTAAAAGGTAAGAGTGCCCAGTTCCCATCTTTTGTTTTGTGAGTTGAAGCTTCAACTTATTATCTGTATGCTGCATAGATGTGTTGAATCAAAAGCTTCATTTTTTTTAGATGGATTGCAAATGGCAGAACTTGTTGAAGATTTGCTTTTAGGGCTACTGATCTTTTGGCCGAATTGTAGAATCCCAGTGGCCGTTTTACAGTTGTCTATTTAGGTCTTTTGGTTCCTGGGAAATTTTTTTTTTTCTGAACTTAATAGTATTCTATCTTGGATTTTGAACTATGATGCAGTTCTAATGGAAGTTGGGTTTCTTTGTAAACGTCAGATGAGTCATTTCGTGAGGAGGAACTTTTGGATGAAAAATTGTAGCTTAATGAAATAACTTGTATCATTGTTAGGGAAAACGGAAAGGAAAAATCAAAAACTAAAAACACAATGACGGCCAAAGACAAAAAAACTAAAAAAACTAAAAGGCAATATCATATATAGCCTAAAAAGGTAACTTAGTAATGCTTAAGCTGGATCTGTGTTTCTTCTGCTTGATTGTGACTTCCCTTGGTACAAACTCTGGTAAAGTGGAGAAGAGATACGGTGAATTTCCCCTTTTGGGTTGCTACATGAATAAGACCGCAATCTTAATACAAACTTACCACTTCAGTTCTGATGCTGGTATTTTGAGTAGAATGAATATTGGATTTTAAGCTGTTTCTCAATGCCTCTATGTATCCAGAGTCAATGGTTTTTCCTTGTTCCTCTTAGTTCACTAATTATGGGAGTTGTTTATGGTTGATAGTTTATTTTCTCTTCTGAAGATATCTCAAATCACCCTAGCCAAGTATTGTAAATGTCCTTTGCTTGTGTTGTTATGATAAATTGGGACAAAGACATTGAGTTAGTTTGCTATTTGCTAGAATAATGTGGAAAATAACAGAATATTCACTTGGTTGCCTAGGATAACAGTATACCATGGTATGTTTTGGGGATCTTAGTGCCAATGCTGCAGGCTAAATAAGAGGGGACAAACTAAGTTTTGCCCCCTTTTATTTAAGGTTGGACATTTTGCTCCTTCATGCAGCTTCCATTGTGCATCAAATTCCTTTTATGAATTTTTTTGAGTCAAATACATATACTAAATTCTAGGCAAATAGCTTTATTTCATTATTGTTTGTGCTGTAGTTAGCACTCATGCTCTTATGATGCACTTGAGATGACAGTTTGGAGTGTTCTTTCTTGAAGAGTTAAGCATGCTTGAGTGCTAGGTGTGTGTTATTGTCTAGAGATACATACCCCCTTTTTTTTTAATCTTCTGTCAGACTATATGTACCCTGCGTCAATAGCATACAAGTTATAATTCCTGAATTTGAGGTTTTCTCTAATGCAGGAAATGGGCTTCTGGGTTTTGCTGGAAGGCCTTCTTCTCTTTGCCAATGCACTGGCAATACTAAATGAGGACAGGTTTCTTGCTCCAAGGGGATGGACCATGGTAGAAGTTCAAGGAAGTGCAAGGAAAACACTCAAGGCACAAATTGTCGGGTTCATACATGCATGTCAGTACATGAGGCTTCTACTCATCCCTCTCAATATCATCACTATCATGGTGAAGCTGTTGTCTGGGTGAAATCAGATGGATGAGAGATTCATGGCTTACAACATTTATTAATCCTTGCACATTATGGTATGTTATGGAACCTAAGACAACCATATTCCCATGAAGTTCTGTGTTTATCATGTACGATACTCAGGTTGGTCAGATGCAAATGTGTTTATCATGGCTAATTGCTAATGGTAGTGGCCCTGTTCAGGCAAAGTTTGGGGCATTTGAGCATTATTGCATTAATGTACAGTTATTCATGTTTATTTTGGTACTTCTGAAAATTTTATGAGATTCCGGTTATTTTCAATGGCTAATTCATTCATACTCCAGGTTCTATTGTACTAATCCTTATCCATCTGGCTGTTTAAGAATGAAATGCTGAACTAGTAGGCAGTAGCTTCATGATTTTTTATGTCATCAAAACTCCTTAAGGACCAAGGAGCTGTGTTAAAACAGAACAGCAATTGACATGTATCAGTTCTTTTTGGGTTATGGATCTAGAAAACTGAAAAGAGCTGTAGAAATAGGAACTGTTAAATATTAGGAAAACTACATGTACTTATTTCTACTAACAATGCATTACAGTGATGATTGCCAGAACAGAACAGCAACAAGGCATGGAAAGACAAACATGCCACTTTTAGTTTTTCACTCAACTGGGATCATAACCTCATTAGTCCTGAAAGGGGGCAAAGTCCATGGTGGATTATACCTAGCCAACAAGAAATCTCCAATCACCTTGTGCCCATCTCTTTCCAAGCTTTTCTTGAGCTTCTCCACCTTATCCGCCACCACCTCCTCCGTTGCCACTCCCCCAAAAGTCACCACCCCGTACTTCCTTTCCCCCTCTTCCCGTATCACCACCCTCTCATCCACCGGCTTAGGCGCCTCCTCAGCCTTCTTGTACTTGGCCGGCAACAAGAACTGCATAGTCACCATACTCTTATCCCCTTTGGTGACCACAGGAGCCGTCATGGCAATCTTTTCGCTTTCGTCTCCGGGTGATTTAGTAATCACTGGAGCTGTCATTGCAATCTTCTCAGGCTTAGCATTCTGTGGATTGCCTAAGGCACCTATGTAATTGGCCAAGACCATAAAGCCACCGTCTTTGTCCCCTTTGAACTGAGATGGATCGTAAGTGACCTCCGCCGCCACCGACGGAGAGTATTTCCGGATTTCATAGTCAGGTGAGGACTGAACCACCTCGTATTTAGGGGTTTCCACGCTGATCTTCCCAAAAACCATACCCATCTTGGAAATTCAATTCCAATCCAGAAAGACCCAAGATTTACTGAGAATAAGTTATATAAGTAGACAGGGTAAGGAAAGGAGAAGAGACTGGAACTTATTTCTGGAACCTGGATTTTTCATGGGTAAAGCCAAAGCTCTTATGTCATTTCTGTTGCTTGGGAACGGAGTTACTCTTTTCTTGTGGTGGGGATTTGGATATACATTTGTGGACTTCATTTATCCACGACTCATACAAAATTCTTTTAAGCACCGATGGAATAATGAATAAAAGATGACATGAGCAAATTAGGAAAAGGAAAAATGGAGAGAAAATGAAGACATGCAATTTAATTTTAAAAACGGAAATTATGAGGATAATTTTTTTTAATAAAATTAAATGACAGTCTCTCTGTGAAGTTTGTGTGATGTATTGATTATTATTTATTTTATTTTAAATAATTTTTATATTTTAAATTAAAAATTTTTAAAAATTCATATATTTACATGAATTATTTTTAAAGAATAAAAAATAGAGATATATTTTTAATAATCTAATTAATTAAAATAAATAATAATATAGTTAAATAAAAAATATTTATTTATCTAAAAATATAAAAATGATAAAATTAAAATAAAAAACAGTTTTTTGAAACAAAAAGGATAGAAGTTTGAGCAATAAGAATAACTGAAAACATGAGTGGGGCAAAAAAAAAATGTAAGAAAATAGATGTGTATTTGTCAATGTATAAGAGAATGTTAATGTTAGTCTAGATTAGAAATCAATTTTTATGAGAATAATTCATCCTAAATGTTTTAAAAAGGTAAAATTAAATTAAAATTTTTCTTTATTTTTTTTTCCAAAAAATAAAAGTCCAATTAAGATGCTTCCTAAACTGCCTATTAAAAAACACAAAAAGGATTATCGAAAAAAACACACACACACACACACACACAAGGAAGAGAGAAAACGAAAGAAATGGAAATTTCTTAATTTGCCCTTGAACGAACTTAGGGTGTGTTTGGTGCAGTTTCCCGACTGCTTCACCTTTTTGATACTATTCGTATATCAAAAATTTAAATTTTTTTTTAAAAATTTATATTTTAAAATTATTTTTTACTTTTAAAAAGATCATAAACAGTAAAATATCAAAAACTTTAAATTCAAATTTTTCATAAATTTCCTTTTTATTCATTTTTTTTATTTTTAAAATCAATTTTTAAATTTTTTTCTCGAATAAAAATTTAAACTTACCACTCATAAACAATATTTTAAAAGTAAAAACTCTAACAAATTACACCAAACAAGCCCTTAATTAACCTTATCCTTGTGCGCGGGAGGAAGGTCAACCTATCCCTAAGATGCAAGCCAATCAGATTCTCAACGCAGCCCTGTTTCCAAACAGTCAGTGACAACGTTAGCTTTCATCACCTTCTAACTGGAGTACGCCGGAAGCCACCGTCGTCTAGGGTCCAATTCCTCGAATTCGTTCGGCTCTGATTTCCTTGATGCAGGAGTTTCTTACTACAGAATTTCAGCTACCCTTGGTCTAAGCAGAATTTTCAGAAGCTAAAATTTAGATTTTAGATGTTTTTATTATCTGCTCTCTCTGAATTAGATGAAAATTTTCCCTGGCTTGTTAACGTTAAATGAGCATCTGCGATGAGTTAATCAAATTGTTATCTTTGCACTTTGATTGTTTGCAATGAAATAAAAAAAAAAAACATGTTCTCATGAAATGCTGAATTGGTTTATGAAACATAATTTAATACGGTTTAAACTATATAATAATTTTGATATAATTGTAAAATTAAATATGATTGGGTGAAGGTTAATTCAAATTTAGTATTGAAATTGGCTTTTTGAATTGGGAGAACAACAATTGAGCTTTGCAGGTGTTGCACATGGGGCAATGGAAGTGACAATAATGACCAATTGAGCTCTGCTTCTAGTATACCAGCCTTTTTTTCAATTTGAAGGGCAACAATTGAACTTGGCAGGTGGCTCACATGAAGCAATGGAAGTGGCAATCATGACCAATTGAGCTCTGCTTAGTACACCACACCAGCCTTGCCTTTTAGCTGTATCCACTTCCATGTTCCTGTTGCAGAATTCACATGATGCTTAAGCTGGAATGAACTGATTCTATTTTGACCAGATATTGGTTCTTGTGCCCCTAATGAGCTTTTAAATTGAGCCAAATCCATTACCATGTGCATCATTTATAATTTAATGTTAAGCAATGCATTCCTTATTCAACTAAACAAGCAAAGTATTCTTTTTTTGCCCTTGATTGGTTCAGCTTCTATATTAATACTCGTAAGTTATAGCCCAATTTTCACAATCAGACTGAAAATTTTCTTTTTACTCTCTTCTTATGAATTTCATTTACAAACTAAACTTTTGTTTTATGTATGCCATTACTTCCTCTTCCCGAAATGTCAACAAAGGCTTCTGATTCCTTACTCAGATGATTCGACAGAGGAAACTCCAAAATATGAAATAGCCGGAAATAAATAAAGTGAGTTTACAGAGAGGGGGAACCGTTTACCCATTATTTATTTTGAATGGAATGTTGTCTTCATTTACAATTGACTCTCTTACTTTTTTTTGAACATATTTTGCAAGGTGCGGGTTTTGAACTTTGCCCGGAGAGGGAAGGAATGCACCAATAGCTAATGTCACTAAACCTCAAGGGCCAAGTGCAATTGACTCTCTTACTTAAGTTTACTTATAATAAAAATGTCAATAAAATTTTGTTTTTATTGAATCTTATAAGAGAATTATATTTTATAATTAAATTATATTGATAAAAAAAACTTTTAATTTCAAGAAACTCACTTTTCATTTCATCTAAGTGTTTTAATTTTATAATTTAAATTATATAATAAATTTTTAATCTTATAATAATTAATAAATGATGGATTCCACGGAGTTAGCCCTCATAACTCCCAACATACCAAAAATAAATATTGCTCTTTAAGCTCCTTGTACTGTGTACATAGACAACTAATTTACCTAAATGGCAGTAATTAAAAAGGGCATCCAGCTGTTGCCCCTAATTTTGAAATTCAAAACAAAGCCAATTCCAAACCGATCCAGCTCAATCATAGCCGTTCCTTTACTGCCCTGTTTGAATAAACACCACTCATCCTCCACCCCACCCATTTTGAAATGGTTAAATACCTTTTTTGGTTTCTTTACTATTGAAAAAAGTCTCTTTTGATCTTTATATTAAAAAAATCTCCCTTTTGATCTCTAAAGTTTGAAATCCGATCTTTATTTAATCAATTCGTCAATTAAGTAACAGCATGACATAATAATCTATTAAGTATTTTTGTTTTTCTTTTTTGTTTTTTTAGTGGTGATGTGTGATTACACGTTAATCAATGTGGTCCAAAAAAAGACATGAAAATGTCATGTGGGAAAATTTGATGATGTAGGCCAAAAAAAATTTTTTTTTCTCCACAAAAAAACTTGGAAATACAATACTAATAAAAATGATAATATGAATAAGAAAAAATATTAAATTATCATAATAATTTTACTAAAATCATTTAATATGTAGTATTTATTTTTTTATTGTTCAAACATAAATAAAATAAAATATTATATTATTGTAATAATTTTTGTAGATTCATTTAATATGTAATATTTAATTATTTATTTCCTTTAATCAAATTTACTAGTTTTAATTTATTTTTTACTGTTTACATATAAATTAGATAAAAT
>BPVZ01000024.1:1656258-1667846 GCA_020521535.1 Rubroshorea leprosula | reverse complement strand
GGGATTTGCATATCTTCTTACATGTGATTAAATGCAAGAATCAAGAGATGGAATTATTTATTCACTCACACACGCACCATATCATGCTTATTTGACAAATGAAAATAATTAAGCTTTGGGACTATAAAATAAATGAAGAGGCCAACTACAAAGATTATATGGTTAGTTCTTCAGTCATTAATTTTCATCATAATTATAATTTTTCAGAAGTTAAATTCCCTTTCACTGAAAAAAATATTTTAACTTACTCTTCTGATCACCAAGAACCTAACAAACTTATTATGTCAGAAAATAAATAGAGTAGAATGGTTTTAACGAGGCTTAATTAAAAATAGATGCTGAAATTTGGAGAGGGGTCCTCATGATACATTAAAAAGACCAACTATGGAATTTAATATACATATGGTTGGAAGTACAATGAGTAAAACATAAGTAGGTCCTCTGAACCAAACCAAACCAAAACTACTCGTTTAGTTACATCACGGTTTGAATGATGTTCAGTTTCAAAATTGATGTTTTTGCTACTTGTTCTTATTGGTGGTTGTCATATCCCATATTCGCTTTCCCTTAATCTAGAATAGTTTTAAATTGGAAATAAATTCAAAAAATGAACATCTTAATTAATCATTTAAGTTTTAAGCAGCAATGATTTATCAGTCATAATGGAAAGAAATCAATTCTTTTTAAATGAGATTTTAGTTTGAGTTTTATAAATAAAAATACACATGTTAAGAGAATTTTTTCTTATAAGATCCTATCTAACTCAATTTCAAATTAATCAGATCTAATATAACTTTCGAACGCTAACATGTTTGCTTAAAAAACAAAAAAAGCTTTAAGGCACCCCAAATTATTAGGTGCGTACATAATGTGGACCTATGAAGGAAAAATATTGAAAAGGTTTCAACTGTTCTGAGAATAGCCACGTTTTGCCTAATTTTAGCTCGTAACCAAGGTGGAGGCATCATTGTTGAGTGAAGTAGACTAATGGGAGTTGAGGACCGCGGGTTGCTGCATGCACCCTCACAACCTTCCCCAATAATTCTTTCACCTTATTCACATTAATGGGAAATACTGGGTGGCTTTTTCTTTTTCTTTTTCTTTTTTTAAGAATTAAAGTATTTTTGGATAAATTTACGTAGATCTTAAAATTAATAATTCATTTATTCAGTTAAAAACAAATTATTTATGTAAAAATTAAATAATTTAAAAAAAATTATCTTATTATTTAATCTCTTTAGATAATCAAATCTTGATTAATAATGCGAAACAATTTAACCTCCTTACAAACTAGCAAGTCGACAACTCCTTACGGGGGAATGTTGAATGTTGGGAAGCAGGTTTTGGAGATATATTTGGACGCTTTAAAGGTTAAAGGTCATAAGGCAAAAATGGAAATATTATCTTTTATTTGGAGTAATAAAAGCATTCTATATATTATTATAAGTTCATCAATGAAAATAATTTTGTTCTTTGTTCACTTTTAATTTTTTATTCCTAATTTTTCTATACGTGGATTGTTGGTTTTATATATATATATATAGTCGGTTTAAAATTTGAAGCAGGGGCGCCTAGGCACTTCTCCCTATTTTTGCAGGGCTTCTTCCCCTGTTTTTCTTTTTGTTCTTTCCATGGCTCATCCATGTATGTTGGCCTGGACTTATCGCAATCTTGGAGAGGCTTACTTGATTTTTGAGTCAAACCAATTGTGCCTCCAATAAATGCCAAACTTTGCCTTGCTCCCTGCAACACAGCAATCGAGGATGGAGGTGAATTTGCTCCGACTAGATCTAGGGTTGGCTCACTATTCTACAAGCTATTGTGCAAAGCGAAGGGGTGGCTTGACTCTGTTATGGAATGATGAGCTTAACCTTCAAGTTTCCTCTTTCTCGCCATTAATAGATCTAGGGTTGGCTTTGCTATTCTGCGAGCAATTGTGCAAAGAGAAGCCATCTCACATCGATGTTGTAATACTAGATCCGGGTGGATGTCAATGGCCATTAACAGGGTTTTCTAGCCAACCAAAGACGGTTTCTCCTCTGCTTTGGCTGCGTTTAGGCAACATCAATGCTACCTTGAGCAAATCGGAAAAGGAGAAGGGCATTCTCATATTTCGGTTAGGTTCTGCATTGGGGGCCATAGGCGGGTTTTGGTGTGAAGGGTCAAATTTACATGTTGTGAGGGAAGCTGATGGGGTTCTGCAAGGGCAGTATGGTCCTCAAGCTAGTAAAGGGGCTCTAGATCCCTTATTAACTTATGGTAGCAAAGGCTTGATGAGGATTGGAATAGATGGGCACATGTTTGGGTGCACTTGTAGACGAATAGGGTGTTTGGTGACTGCACAGAGGAGGACCATACCCCTACTCTTGCTGATTATTTTTTAAGAATAGTTTGGATGGCAACCTATAGTTTGGGGACTGTTTATTGCCAAAATCCTTTACTCTCCCCATGAAGCTAGTTAATTAGGTGAGGACATCCAGTAACTTCCAATGCTCATAGTGACTCTTCTTTCTACATTAGTAGCCTTATTTAGCCCATACAACGATTGCAATTGCAATCTCTAGTTGTAGATGGTTCTCTTTATTTAATTATCTATATTCGTTATGAGCATAATTTAAATCTGCTATTAAGCTGTAAGTTATGCTTTTGATTTTGCTTTTTAGGCTCTTATGCTTTAGGTTATATGTCATGTGATGAAGTTTTTTTACTGTACTTTCTTATTATTCAATATATTTCTCCATTTCTTATCAAAAAAAAAAAAAAATTGAAGCGGGGGGAATGAAAATGAATGGAAAATTAGAATCTGGGCCACAGACATTTTAGGAGGGCTTGAAAACCCGTTTAAAGTTAATGAGTAACTCACTGGCCCGGTAGCAGCCCGTTTGAACCAAGCTCGGTCTGGGCCACAGCCCCAATCTAGTTCTTGTGTTTTTTTGGCGGGAGACTGTAGAGATGGGCGCGGCAAGCCCAAAGGTTTCCCGCCACTGGGGAGAATGGTCAACTAGGGTGGCAGAAAGGTAGTTATGCTCCTCGAGTTCTGTTGGATTTAAGAGAAAAGTACAAATTTACCCTCTTATTTTTTGTTTTTTTTTTCTTTTTTTTTTAAATTAATAATAAAAGCCATCATCTTCAGTTTTCCCAAATTCTAAAATTCGCAACTCGCAGGAGATTTGCTCAATAAATAAACTTTTAAGGAAATTTGTTTCTTTAAAAATTTGTCATAAGTTAAAAAACAAATGAAAAAGGTAGGAAAGATCCTTTTTTTTTTCTATTACTTTCACTTACGGTTTATTTGGGGTAGAAAATTTTTTTTCCTCTTATCCATAAAGTTCAGACACATTTTAGAATTTTTATTCTTTAAAATTACAATACATAAAGGGTAATATTGATATTTTTAGTCTTTATTTTTTTTAATTAATTCTTAATGAGTATTGATATGCATATAATCTTTTCATACAATATTTCTATACAATTTTTATATATCATTAAATAAATATATATATGTAATATCATAAATCTTAATAAAATTAAAAAAATTAATTATTAAATAATAAATAAAGTTATGTAAAAATATTATATAAAACAATTTTCTCTAAATCATTTTTTGTTCTTAATAAGCAAATATTCTCTTTTCACTTCTTTTAAGCGAAAAACTTTGCCCTAACTTTCTCAATATGAAATTAACTTGACAAGTTTCTCCTAACTTTTTTAATATCAACATTTTACTAAACATGGAAAAATAAATAATCCAATAACACTTTAATAAAATTTTACTATAAAATTTATTAATATTTTGTATAATACATTTTAAATAAAATTGATATCTTACTAAAGGTGTGCTTAAATTCAAGACCCATTATCCGAACAATAAATGGATAAACATTTGGAGCTATATAAAATTAAAAATAATTTTTCCTTTAAATTTAAAATACTTTATAAGTAGTGGGAATCATTTTTATCTTTTGCTTATTACTATTAACCAAAACAGGGAAAAAAAAATAATGTTATAAGGGCACATTAGTAATTTAAAGCGGGGGCAAACCAGTCAACAAAAGGAAATCTTCAGGATAAAATCGGAAAAACGGAAGAAATCACACAGTGGCAACTGGCAACCTAGCGTGTAGTTAAGTAAGGTATTGTGTGTTGATAGAAACGCCCAACGGATTTTGAAATGGAAGCAGTGGAAAACGACAAGGAGAAAACTGTCTCTGACGTCGGCGGAAGCGGCGACGATACGGCAGTTACAACCGGAGGCCGAGCGCGCAGGGAGCGAGTGAGGGGACCATGGTCGCCGGAGGAAGATGCGGTACTGAGCGAACTGGTGAGCAAGTTCGGGGCGAGGAATTGGGGCTTGATTGCTCGAGGAATCCCCGGCCGCTCTGGCAAGTCATGTCGTCTCCGCTGGTGTAACCAGCTCGACCCAGCCGTCAAGCGCAAGCCGTTTTCTGGTAAAAGAGTAGATCTTCCCTGTGTTATCTTTCTGGAGAAATTCGAGCTCAATGCCTAGCTATCTAAAATCTTTCAATGTGGTTTATTAATTTCTAGCCTTTTGATTTTAGTCTTCTCACAAGATTTGCCTGTTTGGATTAATTTTAAATGTTTCTGGCTTGTTTATGGAGTCATTTTCTGAGTTTTTAATTTTTTTTTTAAGTGTTGTTTAGGATTAACCGGTTAACCCTGCATTTGACAGGATTAATTCAGTTCAATATTTTTGAATTATGATTTCTTTTTTATGTGCATTTGAGTGTTGTGAATTATAAATTGTTAATTCTTCATAATACTTAATGAACAGTTGGAAAGGGCTTTGCCTAGCAACATAGCTGCTTGCAGGCAATTATTATTAAAGAGGGTTTTTTTTTCCCTCTATAATCTCAAGAAAAAAAGAAGTATGCTAATCCCCATGAATTTTGACATGGAATCATAGCTATGCGTGTGAATTTTCTACACTGAAGATAAACTAATTTATTTACTTGTAGCAGTAATGGATGTAGGTAGTATAAATCAATGGTGATTAGAGAAGCTGATTATTATTTAGAGCAATTTCATGCTTAATCGACAGAGAGGCATTTCATCTCATTCTTTCAGTCTTTTTTTTTTTTTGGTTAAGTGATGTATGAAATTGGGGAGATGCGGAGTATTTACTTGCATAGATGCTTTTTCACAAGGGTGACTGATGAGGAACATGTTTATTTTGATATATAGGATTGCAACATAGATCTCAAGGCAGAACATCGTCGGTGAATCATTAATTGATATCTCTTGGTAGCTTCCTGATAAAATACACTAACAACCAATTTTGTTACAGATGAGGAAGATCGAATCATTATTGAAGCACATGCCATCCATGGGAACAAATGGGCTGTGATTGCAAGGCTTCTACCCGGAAGAACGGATAATGCTATTAAGAATCACTGGAACTCCACCCTGAGGCGGCGGTTTGCAGAACATGAAAGGATGAAGTCAGAAGCTGGAAATATGGTTGAAGATGTTAGCTTGGACAGAACCAAGGCATCATCTGAAGAAACTCTGTCTTGTGGTGATGCTACTTCAGTAAAATCATTGGAAGGGAAAGGCCTGAGCTCTCTAGAAAAGATGGATTATCAATGCAAAGGGAAATTGCCAATACAGATTCCACATGGTCATGGAGTCAAAGAACCTACTACCCTGTTCCGTCCTGTGGCTCGTGTCAATGCTTTCAATGTTTATAGTACTGCAAATGGCTCTGAATCTGCTTCACTGCTTCCTAGATCAGTCCCAGCACATGGACCCTTAATTCAAACATTAAGGCAAGATGTTGGTATCAGTAAATTGCTTGAAGGATATTATAGCGAGCGTTTAGTGCCTCATCATTGTGGCCATTGCTGTTGTGAGGCAGAAAGTGGAAGAAATTCTCATAATTCTCTTTTGGGGCCAGAATTTGTGGACTTCTTGGAGCCCCCGTCATTCCCAAGTTATGAATTAGCTGCTATAGCAACAGATATAAGTAATCTGGCTTGGCTGAAGAGTGGGTTGGAAAATAATAGCATCAGAAAAATGGATGATGCAACTGGTAGTGTAGTTTCTCATGAGTCTCAAGTAAATTAGGGGGAGGTTGAAAAGAGAATTAGTGATAATTTTCATTTTAAAGGGAGAAAAAATAGCTTAACATGCATGACAAACACTTGCAATCTAGGAGGCAATGGTACTTCCAGGATAAGATGCAGCTTTTATGACATTATGTATTATAGTATACTGTATCCCTGAAGAAAAATGGAAAGGAACATAAAGTTTAATACTAGATTTTTAACTTAATTAGAACCTGTTTGAATGAGACAACATTTAGGATGTAAGAAAATATGAGATGGAACATAGCTCCTGAAGTATGTTTGAAGAGGCAGCATTTAGTGCTTGGATGAAACTCAACATCTGAGAGTATAGCAGAAAGCTTAGTGCAGAGTTTGGCGCCCCCTTTTCAGAAGCAAAACCGACAATACATTGGTTTTGGAGATGGTTGGAAGTTTGGATCCTTTTCTTGTTTTTTTTGCACTTCCTGTTGTTTTCAAGATGTTGAAATTAGACAATTGTAGCTTAGGTTGTTCATTAATTTGAAAAGTTAGAATTCAAAACAAGAAATCTGTGGACAGTAGAAATAGTAACAACGTTGTAGAGTAATTATAATTGTCTAACTAAAGATAGAATTTCATGCATTAGTCTCTTTTTGGAGTAATTTGTTTGGATGCCACATCTGCAAAGCAAAGTGGAGGCTGTTGATGGTATTAATACAAAGTGGAATCCATCTGGAATCCCAAGTAATGAGTGCCATGCCTAGTGATAGACAAGCATTGATCCTTTTCAATGATGCAAACCTTCCACTCCAGGGAATGCAAGAGAAAAAAAAAAAGGCTGCTTTTGCTCTTTCTACTGTGTTCTGAAAGAGAGGTAATGAAAAGATGATGAGATTTTTTTTAGAGGCAACACAAAGTTCCAAGCGCAAAGTGACACGGAACTGGAGGCTGCCTGGAGGAGGCGACATGGCTTGCTGTAAGTGGTTGTCTGCTTGTCTCTATTAATTTTTCTGTCTAATTAATTTGCTGGGCTCGAAAGAGAATAATTCATAATTATCTCTTCTTATTACGTGCATGTGTTGGGCCTCAACCTCTGTATCCATAAAAACTAGCTTGTTAGGTGGGATTGGGACACGCACCATGGTTGCACAACCCTGCCTATTCTATCCCAAGTGCTTCGGTTGATATTGAATGATGAATGGTCCGCTTTCACTCCAAGGCAGCTGATTCTCCGGATTCTGGTCTTCCTCGAATGAAGGGGTCCTACATCCCAAAAATATTAAAAATGGGAACGTCAGGAGAAACCAAATGGAAGATTCAACTGTACCGCTCCGACTACCAGTACTAGCTCCCACCGACCACCCCCACCTAGCCACCACAATCTAACTAGTGATAAGCTTTACTTGCTCCATACGAATAAGTGGAGATGGTTCCATATATGACGTCCGCAAGTAATCCAAAAAGAATGGCTTAATTTCTTTGGATTTGTTTTGTTGGTTGCAGAGAGCTTTTCATGAATCATCTCACTAGGAAACCATTTCTACTTTTTTGTGACGTGATATTAATCAATTGTCATTTTGGCCACCAAAAATAATATCTACAATGACTATTACAAACATTTTCGCAAAAGTTCAAGGACTAAACTGCCATACTATTATTTGATCAATGGTATGATGACATCTGCTAGGGAAGATAGTTTTACTTTTTCTCATGGTAGGCGTGAGGCTAATGTTTGTGCTCATAATTTACCACATCAAGCACCCAATGTGAGGTGTGAAAGGATTTGGACATGGACAATTTGTGGTCCTACGTCCATTGCTCATTAAACACTGTAATATTTTTCCAGCTAATAATATTTTTCTTCTATCAATAAGTAAATAAATAAATATCAAACATGTAGGTTCCATTGAAACGTAGGATATGAACATGTCTTTAAACTGCTCTGGCTTGAGAGAAAATGTTAAACAATCACCCTTTTTTTTTTTTTCCTTATTTTTCCTCCTTCCCTCATATTTCCCTTTGCTAAAAAAGGGGATTACGAAACTTGTGATTAAAGCAAAGTTACAAGTTTTTTCTTGATGCTTTCTAGCAAAATACGGCTTACAAGTTGCAAGTGCTGTTTTTAATTTTTCAATCTTGGCTGTCTATGCTTAAACGTTAATTAATTCGCGTTACTCTTAAGCGGAGCTAAAAACAATAATAATTTTCAATAGATAAAAAAATCATAATTTATCATGATACATATTAAAATTATCAGTTATATAATTTAATAATAAAATTATCTACCCTTATAATTACAGATTCAAATCCTACTATATACATATTAAAAATAAATTACAATGCCTCTGAAGTATTTATATCATATCTTTCTTTCAATTATTTGTTTAGTAGCTGGTAGTCTGTCGCTTCAGAAAAGAAGAAATGCACATGTATGAAACATCCAGAACTCGAGCACTTTTTTTAAAAGTTAAATTCGACGTATAAGAGGTTTAGGTTAAAAGAAATAAAAGGGAGAAGATGGGAGCGTAGGAATTTTTTAAATAATTAAATTATAATATATTTTTTTCAATTCTCTTATTCCCCTAAACTAAATATAGGATCAGAATTTTTATTATTTTTTAAAAGGGCTTTCTATGAAGGTGGAAGTTATGTTCTAATATTATTATTATTTTTTTAAATGCTTGGAACTTTTTAAATACAAAAAATTATTATATGATTTAGATTGTTTTAAATTGTATTATTTTAACTATTAAATAGAGATTAATTTATTAATATTGAAGGCTCTCTCCTTCATTCAACCCTATTTTACTGTCTGATAGTCTAAAATTACAAAATAAATAATTCTTTTATATATGCAAAAAAGTCATAAATAGAGAAAATTTTGGTATAGAAGATGTATTAAATTTAACAGTTGAGAACAAACAATAATTATAATTGTTAATTATTATTATTATTTATTTTGAGTTACATAATATGAGATAATATTTTTTATATTCTAATTTACTTATTTACATATTATATTATTTAAATTTATAATCATTTATTATCATTATAAAGAATATTAAATTATTTATATTATTAAAAATTAATAAATAATTAACATTAACCGATAAAATGATATCTTAAAATAAGTTAACTAATTATTTAAAAAATATATTTAATATATTCTGAATCTATATCTTAAAAAAACAAATTAAATAAATCATTTTACTTATAAGATTAGCTGCGCTATTATTGTTAACGCTAAGCCAAAGACTTTGGCGTCGTCAAATTAGTGGACCCCGTGTGGTCCACGCCCCAGTCAGTACTGCTTCATATCCGATAACAACACCAGAAGACAACATTATCACAAGCTACGTCAACACACAAGTCTAAAGACACAAGTATTTTGCTTTTATATATACATGTACATTATTTTAATTATGTGATGTGAGGTAATATTTATTATTTTATTTTTTATTTTATTTTTTATTTTATTACGTGGGTTAAATTTAAAATTTTTTATTTTTAACAAAATAAAATAACTATTAAGTAATTGATAAATATTTTGCATATTTAATTTGCTGCGCATCCATTCAAAATGAGGTTACACGGTAGTCTAGGTGCATAGTAGCCTATCCGCCACTCAAAACATCAACAATCCTAGTAGAACCCCCACGCCGCCCCTGCCCGGCCCACCCTCACAGAATCAAGAATAGGGATTCAAAACTTCAAATGCTACACTTCTTCTTGAGGTCCTCCAATAACCCTCTTCTTCCACTGGTTCTCACTTCTTTCAGCCAACGTCGTCATCGACTCAAGTACCATTTGTGACGATATACCCATATAAAATTACTTACGGGAATCACCTCTTCTTTCCTCCAAAGTCACCTTAAAATATGTTATTATAATTAAGAATTTAAATTTATATTTTAAGATAAGAAAAGAGATTTGAGAAGGGTATAAATTTACATAATAATACAATAACATTTTTACTAAAATAAAGATATTTTAGTTAAAATATCATTAAAACAAACTTTATAAAGAATTATTATTATTAATTTTTTAATTATATAATAAATATTAATCCTTTTTTAACTTACCCATATATTATATAATTTAAATTTAAAATTACTCTTTATAATAAAAAAAATAACAGTAAATTACGTTGGCATCCTCATCAACTCATAAAATCGAAAATTACCTCGTTGCGGACGTGGAATTTGTTCAACCTCAGAAATTCTTTGAATCGTATTATTTGCAAATTGCAAGCGGAATTACTGTGGGGAGGAGCAGATGTACCTGAAATCCTAACCGTCTGATCTCCTTGAAGATTCACGTATCACTAAAGTGATATCATCCGACGTGCAGAGTCCACTTGGGAGTTGGGACAAAGATATCCCCAGTTCCAGTACAACACTAAATCCTCCCTCCAACAACTTTGATTATGTTTTGTTTTTCTACTTTATAAATGATAGAAAAGAAAGCTGGTCTCATCAGTTCCCTATGTTCGCTTCCTCTTCCTTAATACACCACTCTGCTTCCCTTCCTTGAACATCTGTTTTTCTGCATTTTCTTCCATGTAAATCTACGTGTTCTACCTTTTCATGGTTTGCACTCTGTTATTTTTCTTTCTTTTTTTTTTTTTCGTTGTGATTCTTTAATGGGGGCTGATTTTAGTTAGAAAAAACAGTTTAATGGGATTAATGGGTCACCTAATCCAATACCCACTTCCTTAAATCCTCGCATACTTTGTGCTAAACCAGCTCAAAGTTTCTACCTTTGAGGATTTTATGCTCTGCACTGAGCTAGAAACTTATAAATCCGAGTTTCAGCTTCTAGTTCTTTGAAATGTCTTCTCTTGAGATGTCGCACATCGATTTGGAGCAAGGGAATCATCGTCGAAGCGACGTTAGTGCTGGAGAAGTTAGCGTCTGCTTCTCTGACGCAGAGGGTTCCTGTTACTCTCAGTTTTATTCCACTACCGGTGGCTCTTATGATGATTGTCATTTCGCTTGTGCTTCCGATGGAGAGATGGGTGGCAATTCCGACTCTAGGAGGGTGTCGTCGGTGGCAGATTGTTTGGTGGAGGTGGAGACTAAGGGTGAACCGCCGGAAATTAAGGTGCATTTAGCTAAGGTTGAGAGAGACTGTAGAATTTGCCATTTGGGTTTGGAGAGTAATAGTCATGAATCCGGTGTTCCCATTGAATTGGGTTGTTCTTGTAAGGATGATCTTGCTGCTGCCCATAAACAGTGTGCAGAGGCATGGTTCAAGATCAAGGGAAACAAGTGAGTAAAAAAATATCTATATTTTTCATTTCGCCCATCCTTTTAATGTTTGATGACCTGATCTTTGTTTTTTTTAGTGAAATTCTTGATACCCATTTGGTAAATTTTACTATAATTAGCTAAGCTAACTTTCTCTTTTGGTGGATTATATTTTTATTAAGTGTCCTTTAAATAATAGTTTTGAGTGTTTTTTTTCCTTTTTTCCTCCTTGCTTAGACTTAGAGTTGAAGGAATGATTGCAATAATTACGCATTAGAGAGAACAAAAAGTTGAT
>BPVZ01000024.1:1643653-1656158 GCA_020521535.1 Rubroshorea leprosula | reverse complement strand
TTATATTTTCAAAAGAAGTTAATGGAAAAAGTAAAGCAGGAGATTAAAGCACTAAGGAGTTATCTAACCACACCGACAATTCCATGTTGCGCTGTGATTTTTAGGAGTTTAGGAATATTTGTATTGCCTCTTTTGGATGTGACCCCTCTTGATGCACTCTCTTTATCTTAAATTGAAGACATTGCTCCTAGGTGCTCCACTTTGGGATTTGTTACCAACTCTAGATTTCCTGCTTTCTTGGCTGATAAGATTTTGTATGTACGTGGCATAAAAAGATACCAAACGAATGATACATAAATTTTCTCGGATTCTACATATGATTATTACAGAAACTAGTTGATTGTGCATTAATTGATCCGTGCTCCATTTATCTGGTAATCTTGACTGGTGTGACTTCTTGTTGATCCTATGTCTGATACTGTCACTTCTCATATCAACAATTGAGGTTTTTCCAACTACCACCACTCATGATACCATCTCATTTTCTGTGGTTCTGATAGCCTGCTTTAGGCCGGAATATTTTTTGAATCTGATAGGATTTGGAACTCTGTCTATCAAGTATGAACTGATATGACTGTGCTCCAAATTCAACCCTGCTTTACCAATTTTCTGACTTTCTAGCAAACTTTTAGAGTGGAATCGAGATAGAAGTTGTGCATTGGCTCAATTCAAGAACTTATATGGAATCCATGTTGCTGCTTTAATTCTTTTACAATGAAAGTAAAAAATAACTCATTATTTTCTTTTATAATCAAGCACCATTTGCTAATTCTTTTTCTTTACTTTTTGCAACTATAGCACCTTCTCCATGCTTTGCATTTTTATTTTCATAATTTGTTTTGTTTAGAGGTTGCACTATTGTGTTTTCGGAGATATTGAGTGCGATAAAAGTATTAAGAATGTTGGGAAATTTTTCTGATTTGTTGCATGTCTACTTTGTTCACCTCATGTGAATGTCATGTTAACACCTCTTGGAATGGTTTTTCTCATTGGATATGGAATGAGTCTTTTTTATGATCTTTTTTATTTCTTCTATTTATTCAGTCTCTTATATTTGTGTTAGGACATGTGAAATTTGCCATGCTGTCGCACGCAATGTTGTTGGAATAACTGAGGTTGAGTCAACTGAACAGTCAAATGAGAACAATAATTCAACAGCAACAGCAGCAGTCTCCACAGCAGTGCCCCATTCAGACTCTCGAGGTTTCTGGCAGGGCCATCGCTTCCTTAACTTCCTTTTGGCTTGCATGGTATTTGCCTTTGTCATATCATGGCTCTTTCACTTCAATATGCCACAATCATAAAGTTCTTGGGCTAAGATCAAAATGAATGATAAAACAGAATTGCTTTAAATGAGCCACAGCTGAATTCCTTGAAATGGTGATGAGTAATTGGGATTGTAGAGAACCTTGCAATGGTTAATAGGTATTTATTTATACACGCTTATCTTCCACTCCACACATGTAGTTTACCTCCGCACATTCCTCACAGTAATCAGAGCTGCATATTGCCTTGTATTCGAGGATACAATTACAAAATTAATTACTAGATTTGGTGTTTGACAAAGAGTGGTTGAACGCTGAGCTGTTGGTCTGAGTACTGCTCTAGCTCCACATACTTTGCAGTTTCCCCTTGTGTTATAGGGTTGTGGAAAATGGATTGTATATGATTTTGCTTGGCAAGAAAACAGGATGATCTTCATGTAATAGAACTCCATTTCTTTTACTTTTCCATCTTTTAACGCCTTTTGGAATGATAACATGTAATAACTCTCACCTCCTCAAATCCCAACCTTTCCATTTTATGATTCAAACTTAAGAGACTTTCGGCATATGGACTAAAGCTTTTTACCACTGGGTTTCAAGGACGGCCTATAAGGACACTTGTCTTAATTCTTTTAAATTTGGTGCAAGAAATCTGAAAAACAATGTGACATCTAGAACTGAGAGTTGCTTAATCCTGCATTCACTAATGTTTTAAAATAAACCATTTCCAGAAATTGCAGATATAAATTATCAAAACTATCATCACTATCAACAAAAATACCGCAATTCTCAGAAACCACCCTTAAAAGGAGAAAAACCAAATGATATGGAAAAAGAAGGGAATTTAATACAAGAGGAGGAAAAACAATAGGAGAAAACCTATACATGTTTTCAATTTTTGTTCCTTTTGGCTTCTAAGTTGGTGCCATCTTTCAGTGTTTCCTGGGCATCATTCTCCATTCCTAGGCTAAATAGGCAAGCTGCTTGAAGATATAAAGCTGTAGGCCACTCAGGAGAGACTACCTGCGCCTGCATGGCATCCCCAAGAGCTTCTTGTGGCATATCAGTCATCAAGTAAGACAAGCAACGTCTAGCATAGACAGTTGGTGACACCATGGTCCCTCCTTCAATGAACTAGGGGCAGAAAAAAACTATTTAGTCTAAAGCATATTATTGACTTGGAACAGTAGGGTTCAATGCTGCTATCAGAGAAGTTTGCAGAAGATGCTTTGTTTTTAGATGGTGGAAACCGTGGAATCTTTTTAAGATAACATATTTAGGCTTCACATCTTTTTCCTAATATATATATCTTCCTGTGATCAAGGCCATACATTATACATATGCATCTCTGATGTAAATATGCTAGTTACTCTAATCCAAGTTTCTTCTTTCCGATGCTTTTGCAACATAATCTTGCTCTTGTAGCATGTTTCACTGTAAGAAGTATCAAGAGGAATATTTTCTGCTGATTTACTAGTCCTATAGATTTCAGAATGAAAGCTCACCTGTGTGTAGCAATCAATGGCAGTGGAAAAATCCTTGGCTCGGAAAGCAGTATCACCATGCTTCTTAGAATTCAGGGTTTCCTGCATTTGACTGGTCCACATTTGAAAAGAGAGCTGAAGACCAGAATAACTAAATCAGATCCAGGAATTTTTCCAATAAAAGTGGACATCAAACAGAAAAGGCACCTAAACTGGTTAAGACCAGAAGTAAGTTGCTATAAATAGGTGATGCATGACTTTGCTGTCCCCATTCATATTAAATTTGTAAATAAATTGCACAACCACTTTTTATGCCTCACATATCGTTTTCAGTCCATGCACCCAAAAGCAAGATAGATAACATGTCTTCAACCTATGAAGCCAAACCTGGCACTGCTCTGTGCTAAATACATGTTTGAGTATTTGACCCTAATCAAACAGAACATCAAGGAGGAAGTAGCAAACCTCATTTGCAATCCCTTCATCATCCTTGTATCCATTCTTTTCCAATATTTCATGAATAGCTGTGAGATCCAACCTCAAGCAAGCCTCTCCAAAGGGAGTTAATGACAATGGCTGTGTTGAAGACGTTGTTTCATGTGGAATACCCATCAAAACGTATGATGGAACCTGTTAAACCTCTGTTTAATGAGAAATTACGGTCTTCTAACTGCTCAAGTAAGCTATTATCAACTATTTAAAAGCAGACTGGCCTTGTGCCATTGAATGTGGGAGAGGGGAACACACTTGGACATGACTGAAAGATATACAACTTCCTAATGTTAATCTCATTTTGAACAAACAACTTGCAAAAAAATTCTAATAACAGAATAGCAAAGGAATACATTTACCCCCTTCTTTTTAAATTATGGAATACATTAACTTGAAAATACAAAAGAAGATCCAAAGGAATAAAGCTGCAGGAAAGAAATGCACGAATATAACAATATTATGTACTTTTAACTGAGGAGATGCTTTTAGAAACAACTACGAGAGAACCCTGTAGGAAGCCAGGACTACATTTAAAATTTACAAAATCAGAGATAGATAAAAACCTGAATTAGTCTATTCATTGACATATATGTACCTCTGCATCCTTCTGAAGTGACAATAGAGATGTGACAAGAGACTTTGCATTTGGCCTCTCACGAGCTTCATACTGCAAACAGCGGGTAGCTAACCGCACTAACTCAGTTCCATCATCATTGGAGAAATGGCCCTCCAAAGCAGAATCCATCAACATAAGGAAATTTTTGCCACGAATCAAGTCAAGTGCCTGCAAACAAGTTTACAATAGCATTTAATTTTTTTTTCCTTTTTTTTGATAAAAAATTGTATTCAAATATAGACATATCAACAAAGAATATGAGTATTGGCCAAAAAAAAAAAAAAGGAATGTGAGTTTGAATAGAAGGCAGCATTTTAAAACACAGCATCTTATCAAGCCACTCCCACAGCCGCACTTATTGAAATTCAAAACAAATAATAAAATTATCGCCAGTCCTTTTTAATTCATATTCCACTTACCAAAGAGAGTGAGAACAAGATTTCTCTTCTAACTAATATCACAGAATTAATTACATAGATGACATCCTAGCTGTAAAAGGATTTATCATAGGGATAGAAAATATTACATGGCTTGGAGGAATATGTTTGCCACTCATAAGATCAAGCAGCAAGGTTCCGAAACTGTACACTACACTTTCTGCTGTCACTCTACCTGCCCAAGATGCACAAATATAATTGAGTTAGCTTTAGCTTAGCATTTAGTACCAGTTACAGGTAATACAACATCAATCAAGTCCAATTGCAAAATTAAATAGATCCCATTACAGATAATACAACATCATTTGCAGTTATTCTTAGATACCGTATTAAACTTAGATAGTATATTAACCCTACTTGTTTAGTAAGCTCATAAAAACAAGTTTCCTCTACATTATCACGCTAATGAGAACCGAAGGATCTCCAGAAAGATCCACACCAAATGAGTCTTCCGCAAACTCAGTGTGTTTCCCAGTTACAACCATATGCATGGCTCTTAAACCCCTTCATAACCATTTAGATTTCATTGATAGGATCACACTTCAATTGGAACTGTAAGCTTCACTCCCTACTTTCCCAATTACACCTACCTGTTCTCAAGTATTCTGGAGGTGTGAATGCTAGGTTCGTACTATAACTCTTTCCATCTCTGCTATTCTTCATGAGTCCAAAGCAAGAAAGCCTGGGATTAGCATCCTGTCAACCCCAATTCCAGAATTACAATCTAAACAACCAAAAGGATGAATAGAATACACCAGAAAAATACAACTCAAACCCATTTTTACCTGATCGAACAAGATCCTGTAAGCATTGAGATCGTGGTACAGCCCCCTCCCGTTGCTGCTGCAATACTCCAGAGCTTGCGCCAAGTACAATGCCACCCTCAATCTCATTGCCCATTTCATGGGCTGTCTCTCCCCTTAATCAACAAAACACAACACAACCATTAAACGACCAAATTAAGAAACTCTGCAGTCTACACTTCATTTCCACAGCGAAAAAGCTATATAGTAACTTACAGTGGAAGAGATGCTTTGCAAGGGTCTCATTGGGCATAAACTCAGCGACGAGCAACCTCTCGTCACCTTCACAGCAACATCCAATCAGATTCGCCAAACGCTCGCTCCTCAGGTTCCCGACCGCCCTCGCCTCCTCCTAATCACACACCGGAAAACTTGTGAATCGGCGAGTCGAAATAAAATTTTTTTAAAGAAAAGGATAAAATCAAGTAAAATGGAATCGTCGCCGCACGAGGAATTGGCGAGCATCGGGCCAGGCGAACTTGTTGAAACGCTTAACGGCGATCCAACGGTCGTCGTCGAGCTTCCCCTTGTAAACGACGTTAGGAGCTTTTTCACCGTGCTCCGAGACTACGTTATCGGAGGAGAACGCAGACGTGGCAGCTCTCAATTGGTCCAAGCTAAACTCAGCGAAACTCGGCCATTTCTCTTGCTCATTTTTGCCCCCATTCTCTGCACCAAATTACTCACTCAGTTCAAAAAAGTTATCACCATTAACGACGATTTAAGAAAGAGAAAGAAAATACCGAGATCGGAGGATTCAAGAACGGAGGCCTTGAGATGAGACTGAAACCAGCAGGTGGAGAACTTGGAACAACGAGCTCCCATTGTTCGGATTTCCGGCGAGAGAAAGCACAAACGGCGGATCAAACGAACATTTGGTGCGATTTTGATGACAGGAAAGACTGAGGATTGTGGATTCTCTGTGAGTTTAGCTTATTAGCGTTTAGTTTAGAACGTGAAATTATTAGTTAAAATTTGGAAGTTTATTAGTGATGACAGTAATCCAAAGTGACTTTTTTCCGGTATCAGCTTTCTGTAATCTCATCATTCCCCTCCCCGTTACAATCATTTCATTTCCACTTTTCACCTTCGTGTTTTTTTATTTTTTTTACAATTTTTTAAAGTATAATTATTTAAATAATTTTTTATTTAAAAAAATCAACCCTACAATTTAAACGATTAGAAATAGATAATTTATACAGAGGCTCTCGTCTTATTTAATTTTAATGATTTTATTTATATAAATTATTTAAATAATTTTTTATTTAAAAAAATCAACCCTACAATTTAAACAATTAGAAATAGGTAATTTATACAGAAGCTCTCGTCTTATTTAATTTTAATGATTTCATTTTAATTTTAATAACTTTTATTATACAGTTTAATAGCATTCAAACTGTGTGATACAAAACTTAATTTAATTAATTATTGTGCCAGGAAAATAACATGGTTTTGGTTGATTGTGTTTGTAGGAACAGCGCGGGGAACAGGGGAATGGAAGGAGGGGGATGGTGTGTGGTCTAAAGTCAAAAGATTGGTGAAGTGGAGATATTGCTTGTTTGTTGAAGTTGCATTAGCCATTTAATTTGATATTACTAATGTGTTGACTGTTGAGTCCTTATCACATTATCACTTATCCAATTGTAGTAACTTCGTTTGAAAAAGACAATTTCCTTTCCCCCTTTCATTTTCTCTTGAAAAAAAATTTCAATGTATTATTGTACCCTCTATATTTCATGTTGAGATAATTTTTTTTAACATAAAAATTAAAAATTAAATTTTAAATTTGTAATTAAAAATATAAGTAATTCTGTTACTAAATAATATAGTTGATGGTTCATGTTGAGATGGTATTTAAGCTCTAATAACAACTAAACATAAAATGCAAAAGTTTTTAAAAGTATTTTTTAATTAATTTACGTAAATATGATATAAATTTAAGATAAATATTACGTTAATGATATTCCTTACTATAGTAAAATGTTTCTTTGGGAGCAGAAATGTATGAGAACAACATTGAATAATATCTTATTATCTTCATCATCTCCAGTTCTAGAGATTTGACAGGCTGAATAATTTCTTAAAAGCTTAAAAATCAACTGAAAATGGAGGGAAGTATTGCAGCTTTTTGGAAGAGATTGTATTGGGAGTACATATGATTTTGAAGAAATTCAAAGAAACCAAAAAGATGAAAGCATTAACTAGTGATGTTTTCTTAATGGGGCACCACCATGTGTGGAAAACATTCCCCAAGATTTTATAAGTCTTATTTCCTATTGACGAAGAGATTTCATGATGTTACAATTTGGCTCCTTTCAAAAAATTCCATATAATTTTTTTTTAAATCTTTCTAATTACAAGTTTAAAAACTTCACCGTCACCTGGCACTTGAGGCCTAATGACATTACTCACCGGTGCATTTTCTCGTGGCAGGATTTGAAACCCACCCCTTACAAAATATGTTCAAAAAAAAAAATTTAAAAACTTCACCAATCTACTTCTTTTTCACTATCATGTGTAAAAATTCAACGTGTGAGTATTCTAATTAAAATTAATTAATAATACATATAGCAGCAACCTTTTATTTAAATTATATTTTTTTTCATATTATTTTGACATAAGATTTTTTTTTATTTTTATAAAGGCAATGATTAAATGTTAGCAATTAGGGATTCGAATTCCAAATCAGATGAATAATTCATCAATGTCAATAAAACGCGCGACCATTAAGCCATTTGGTGGAGTTCGATTTTCCTATTTAACACTAGGAACCTAAAACAAAAACTTCTCCTACAACATTCTTATCCTTTCCCTTTCCCTAAAACAAAAACTTTAATGAAACCACCTAGCTACCAAGAAATGGACCAGCTGAGACAATGCTACCAATAGACTTACCATTCCTGAAAGGATAGCACAGAAACAGAAGGCTAAAGGACTAGCAAAGACTGTTTCTGACAGTTGGTAACATTATTAGGACCACCCACTTAGGGTTCATGAGGAACCCTTTAGTGGGAAAAGGGGAGGGCATGCAAAAGGAGAAAGTGGTCGTTATCCAGACATGCTACAATATCAGCATGATCTATCCGACATGCAATTGTTCATGCTCTAATTTATTGACCAACTTTTACAGCATAAATTGCGCCAGCAATCAGCATGGTCACACCCACAGGTTGGAGCCGGTGGGGCACCACCATGTTTGTGGTTGTGGCTTTGTGCTTGCCTACAATATCATGACCCAAGAAAGTATGGGGCCTCTTTGCTGTCAGGGCGTCAAACTCAAGCACAAAACCTGAGAGGCAACCCCACATGGGCAACAAAAACTAGCTTTGCTACCGCCCATATATGCTGTCTCCTTGAAATTTTAATTCGGTAACGTGTTCAGCGGATAATGCTTATAACACAAGAATAAAATGAAATAAAGACATATAGCTTTCAAGGCGTGTCTTATTGGTAACAATGTGACACTAAATTTAAGTTTGAAAAGGTTATCTTATATTGTATAGCCTCTCATCAAGAGATAAAAGACATATTTCAAGCTTGTTGGTGCAAATGTGCAATAATGTCTCTTGTTCTCACAGGAAACATGACCCAAGTGCTTCTATTTCAACAAGGTGATTGACATATGTTTAAGTAATAAAATCTTAGTATCCCACTCCCATCCACATAATCATTCCAACAAAACTGGTCCCTCACAACAAAAGCAGAAAGCTCATCCACAGATGGTGCATCATTAGATCTTTAAAAATGAAGCTTTTAGGCAAGAAATCTGAAATTGGACGGTACATTATGAAGAAAGATGGGATCGTTATAAAAGAAAAGAGACCTTTTCTGTTTTGTAGGTAAGGGTAGAACCCTCGAAATTCTAAGCAGTAGAGACACCTGTAGAGACTCAGCAGAATGTAGTAACAGAAATTAAAAAGGCTTGGTTGGACAACAATTGAGGAACCACAACTACACAGAACTCTTAAAACAGGGATTTTCTGCATTTTGACCGAGTTTTCAATTCTATTAAGAGAAGAAAATCCATTCAAAGACAAAAGGCATGTCACTGATATATGGTTCTCAATTGCCTTCTGCTTTAAGAAATAATTATAGGCACCGCGGTACAAATGACACTCAAATAGAAAATTAGTGGACGCACTATAAACAGGAACATGGTGAATGACGAAAGAAATAGCAACTTGAAAAATTCCATGATACGTGTGGTGACTGATGATGATCTTAATCTAAGGCACACTGGAGGACTGCGAAGCATAACCCCAATTCTATTTTCTTTAGAATACAAATCAAGTTCACTGGTCTTGGAAGCTTTATATAAGGCCTTTAATCAAAGCAGACCCCCATGATAGCAGCTGCAGCAGCAGATGTGCAGATGTAGCGACTTCCATCATCGATCTATGCACCATTCATTGCTGTATCATGGACAGCATTACCTTCTTCTAGAATCTTGCCATTGACTTGTGTCCTCTGCCTCTGAACAAATAAATAATCTCTAAATGTCTGTCCAATTGATATCAATATCAAGCTGCCTAACGAAAAAAGATATAGAATAAATAAATGAACTATACCCAATCTGCAGCATCTCCAGCATTCCCGTTCGAGAGCTTGTGATTCTCTTCTTTGCTCTTACCATCCTTGTCTTTAGTGCTCAATGGTAGCAACAGTGATGAGCCTCCATTAGATCGGTCAGGAAGTTCTGCAGTAACAATTTAGCATTAAGTATCATAACCAAATGCCCAGATGAAGCTAAATGCAAAAGAAAAAGAAAACTTAAGGTTAAACAAAATAATAGAATATCAAACTATTCTGACCTGGCAGCTTATGGTCTATGAAGAATACCACTAAATTAACAGTATACCTGCAGAAGAATCATATTATTAGACTGTTTAGAAAATCAAAGCAGAAAATTGCTTAATAATATGATCAAAATTAAAAGAAAATATAAATCAGTCATACCATGCAACAACTACATCAACTGTGTAATGTTTGCGGGATGCTACAATCAAGAGGCTTTGAATTATGGCTATCAACCAAGCAAGCTGCTTTACAAACCTGCAGTTATGCACCATAACCTCTAGAAATCAATCAATTTATAAATGCATACCTAGGTATGTGGTGAGAAGTCATCTCCATAATGAACAAATAAAGAACAAGATCAAATTCAAGTAGGGGCCATGGCACAAGAAAGAAAAATGTCCTTTTATTGAAAAGACTTGCCTAGCAGAATCAGCCAACCTATTCTATTCCCATCATACTCAGAATTTGGAAAAAACTAACCCTTTCAGCATACTCATAATTGACAATTGAAAATGTAATAAGTATAATACCAGTATCAATTATTCTCAACATTTTCAGTATTTCAGGGTAAAGAAACAACATAAGTGGTCAAAAAAGGAATCAAGGTGTATGTATTAACAGAGAGTATACCTTCGTGTACCATACTTCTGATAAGTACGGACAAAGACCAGTGTGAAGATCATGTGTGATGAGAAAATCAAATCACCACAACCATAAACTATGCCTTGAGGAACTGCATATTCAGCAAGCAAATTAGCTAAGCAGCCAGAAATTTAAGAGAACAGGCTAAAATAACAATACTTACAATTAATTAAGAGGACTTCTATCGCACTCTCTGGTGGTGGCAGCCTGGCAAGTCTAGACCCCTGTAAAAGCAGGGAATATCTTAGCATAACTTTGTTTGAATCAATTTTCAGTTTTTATAAAAGCCCAAGTAAGAACAACACTCTCAAACAACTAAAGCCCAATAAAATTTAGAGGATACTGTTTCAAATGTGCAGAAAAAAGTTAAAGACCATTACATATTGAATGACAAAGCAAAAACAATAAGATGCACACAACTATAGCCTTTACCTCTCGACAATGATAATTTGGACCAGGAAGCTGAGTAGAATAGAATGTAATAATCCGGAGAATCTGAGAAGCCTGCGGAAAATACATTAAAAAATATATATAATTTAAGAAAAACACTGGCAGTGGTTACTCAATATTCTCCAAAGTAGTTTCTATAAACCAAAGTTGCAGACATTCGAGTTCTAGTGCTACCACGTGACCACAAGTCAGCATTCATACATTCAATTTTTTCATAATCTGTTCATTATACAAGGAAGTCAAACCAAATACTCATGTCTGCTCAAGGTTTCTAGTATATTTCCAACATAAGTCATTGGAGTTTGGATAAAGTATTGAAAAGTAAGAGCAATGCAATCATTGACACAAAGTATATTAGACCTATGCAATATGAATCTAAAATAGAACATAAAAATACATGAAGCCTCAGCACTTACAACTAAAAATGCTAGAACCCTGCACCACACCAATACTGTGTAGATCTTTTTGCTTTTGACAATGAAAGGATGGAAAGTCCACTGCAAAGAGCATACCACATGTTAGGACAATAAGATACATACAGATAAATGCCATAATGCACTATTGCAATAAATAAACCACAGCGTTGGAAGCCTACAGGGAAAGAGGTAAGATAAAACAGGTAACATCAACATTGGACTCCGTTTTTGATGAATGAAATCATCCAGAGAGAAAGAGAAACAATAAATAAAACCACATTGTTGCACCAAAAAAGAAAGAAGGAAGACCACATTGTGAGAACCTTACCAAGACAAAAGACAAGAAGACAAAGGTGAATACAGTCTCACTGATGTAGGCTTTATCTTGCCCAAGCTCCTAAATTTACCAGAAAACAGATGTGAGAAGCATTTGCTATAACAGATTGTATATAACATCGTGAAAGAAAAAAGAAACCAAACTTACTGGCAAAAGGAAGAAACCAAGGTCCTGAAGTATTGGCCCTGGACGATGGAGATAATGAACTCCTCGAGCAGCTAGACCATGAATGTACTGCAGACAAGAAATGTACATGATGGCTGATGAGTAAAACTGGATGAAATTCAGTTGTTATATTTTCCAGCGTCACAAGTGACAACTGCAAAAACCCCCTATGAGAACCCTTTACCAAATCCCATTTCTTTTGGAGGGAAAAGAAACTACATTCAAGACACAGGTCTTCGCCTGCATAATGAAGTATTGAGGAAGAATATATACACAAAAACGGGGTTGATTTCCAACCTGAAAAATGAGACCAGCAAGAAGGTACTTCCAATTCTCTAGAAGCAGGTTGATCTCTGTGATTGTCTCTGCACAAATTCTCTTCCATAGCTTCAAACCAAAACCACATTAGATCAAAATTCCCAAAAGCAATCAGGAAAAGAATCTAATGAAATCAATTCCTCAAATGTTCAGCAGTCAAGGACCAAAACCAAGAAGAGAAGAACGAAGCAGACAAAAAAAAAAAAAGAAGAAGGAAAAGGAAGAACTAAAGCTGAAACCTTTGAAGCCTCGCGACCAATGTAAAGCCTCATCTTGTTGTCCT
>BPVZ01000024.1:1627026-1639445 GCA_020521535.1 Rubroshorea leprosula | reverse complement strand
TTTTTTTTTTTTTTTTTTCCTCATTTGGCATTTGGCATTTGGGAACATCAACAACTCCAAAATCCGCTCGAAAGTCGAAAGAAACAAAACGACTTGGCATTGGCTGATAAAAGTACGTCCAAGACGGTCGTACGATTACCCATAACTGCCCTTCTCCAGCCACTTTCTCCTTCCCTAATTTCACGCTATATCTTTTTTTTTTTTTTTCTTTTTCTTCTTCTTCTTGGGTTTTAGTACAATCTTTTTGATTTTTAGTTTTTTTTTTTAAATTTCTTTATCTTGATTACGTAATGAAAGATAACAATCTTTCATCTCTTATCCCACTCCATCCATGTGTCATAAACTCAAGATTTTTTATTTTTTTAACGAAAAAAAATTACCATTAAACCATTAAGCTTTTATAATTTTTAGTTCTTACCAAGTTTTACTAGTAAATACACATATTACTCTTAAGTCTCCAACCAACCAGCTATGTATCAAGTGACCATACTCATAAGTTAAAACCCCTTTTAATAAATTGAATATTAAGATTTTAAATTTTAAATTTGAAGTGTCAAGTTAACTATTTAAGTAATTTAATAATAATTTTATACAGTAAAAATAAAAAAATTTAAATTTAAATTATATGATATGTGTATAGAGTAAATTATAAAATGAGAAAAAATTATTTTTTATTATGTAATTTAAAATTAAAAAATTTCAGAATCTCAAATTATTAATTAAAATTTTTATTTGATTTGTATATTAAGAATATAAGTTAATAGTATAATAAAGATATTTTTTAATTAAATCACATAAAAAATTATAAAAATTAATATATTTTTTAATATTACTAATATATGAATAACTTTAATTAATTAATTAATTAAAATTAATATTTATACTTTTAACAAAAATTAATTTTAAAAAAATATTTATTATATTTTTATTTTTCACCTTTATAGTACATAATCAACAACCCTTAACTGAACACCCTAAATTTTTCAAAAAAACAAAAAAAAAAAAAATCGTGGTAATAAAATGGAAGTTGCTGTAAAAGTGAGACGAAACTATTCTTTCTCACTTTTGGTTAAGTGGCACGAAGCATAATGCGCATTGAGAGGCAGCTTTCAAGCACCTAACTGAATGTCAGGGTTCAGTTTGGAAATTGATGGATTCTCTGTATTCGGATCATAGCCACACGATTTCATCGAATTACGGGATTTGAGCGGATGAGGGGTGATCGTACATGACCGGTCTTAATTATAAATCATGCACCAGAGCGGCCCACGCTCATTGGAAAAATGGTCTCATTTTATGTATTCTCTTTTTTTTTTTTTTTTTTTTTTTTCTTTGTGGATTTAGGAAGGGATAAATGAAAATGTCCTTACGGTTTATTGATCTTTTTTTTTTTATAAAAGATGTTTTATATTAAGTTTTTGATAGATGTAAAATTTAAATTTTACTTTTAATTAATTTTTTTAAAAAGTATAAATTGATTTTAAAATTATTATATGAAAGTAAAATTATCACTTAAAAACAAATTAAAGTAATTTATTATATTAAATTTTAATTTTTTAAAATTTAGTTTAAATTTAATATTTTTTTATTTTAGTTGCACAATGAAAGGTAATTATTTCTCATCCCTTATCTTATTCATTTACCTACATGTCATACGATTTAAAATCAGAATCTCTTATTTCCAGCGAAAGGAGATAATTATTGAATTATTTAGATAATCAGCAGTTTAAATTTGATAATTATTTTTAAATTTGATTAAATTATCATTTTCAAAATTTAATAAAAATTAACTCTAGTAATTAAATTTAAGTTAATTTCTTAAAACTTAAAATTTAAGATAATAAATTATGTCAAATATTTTTTACATGACAATGTGCTTTACTGCGTCAATTCTCTGGGAAAACTAACGCTTTTGTCTTTGTGAAAAAATGGAGAGAAAGCAAGAAACTCAAATCATCAGTACCTTGATGTTGTGCCTAATCAATTTTTCCAATATATCATGTGCTAATGCAGTACCAAACTATGCATCAGTCCAGAAAGTTAGAAGGTGCATGTGCTAAGACTAAGACATTGATTCAAATCTACCTTTTAATGCATATTTTAACATGTTAAAAAAATTGCGGTACGAACAAATTAGATATTTACATGAACTAACATTGGAAAAAGCTTCATTAGAAATATTTTATTAATTTTATTGTGTGAAACATTTCTAATGTATTGTACAGTCTGTGTTAAAAACCTTTTTTTTTTTTTGGATAAATATATATGAGTAGGTTTAAATTTTGAAAACTTGATCCGAAGAAATATATAAAAGATTCTCCTTCGCATGGCGTTCACGACTTGGTCCAAAAAATATCAGAAACTTGGCTTCAAATTTGGTCCAGGATTCTGCATCTGTCACATTACGCTTCCTTTGCAAATATGCATGTTCTATTACATCTGACATCTTTACAAGCAACCATTTCACATATTATTTCAAGCTATCATTTCTTTTGAAATTTGAAGGGACCATTTCTAAATTTTATATTATGAAATTGACTTCTTAAAATCATTTTTCATATAATTTATATTTTCTATTTTGGCTAAGGATGCTACGTGCACATCAAATAAGAATGATAAAAGAACTGGGCTTGTGGCACAATGGTTCGTCCCCAAGCCTGGGGGCTTGGGTAAGACGGTGGTTAAAGTTTCAAACTCTACTACCGTCATGAACTTCACCAAAAAGTGATCTGATAGCCGCGTGCCTCATTTGAAAGGGTGAAATGTTCACCCGATTTGAGAGATTCCAATTGCTAACAACTAACTCATACTAACTTTTTAACTATTGTTCTTGTGAAAATAATAATAATAATAATAATAAAAGGATGCCATGTGAACACCCCAAAAAAAAAAAATATAACTTATCAAAAGCTTTTAATTGTTAAGAATTGGGAAGGAGACACAATAAGGCACATTTTTCAGTGTCTTGGTGATAACGCAAATATCAATTAATTGCTAAGAAAAATAGAGTATAGTAAATGCTAAGCTAAAATTATTCTAGAGATTCTTTGTTCTGTCACTCTCTAGAAGGAAAAAGATGCTTCGATTCGAAGAAAATCAAATCAAATGAGTCCAATTCAGTTCTTACCCAAAAGTAAAACGAGTCTAATTAAGTTGCTATCTAGATTCCTGCTTGCAATCAAGCCCATAACTCACCTTAATTTCATTAATTGAGCCCAGCCCACGATAGAGACGCATTCTCCGGGTCAGCTTCCTCACCCTGGTGAATTAATGCACCCAGAGAAGACACGACGTAATCTTAACATCAACGTAGCTCGAAACCCCCAGGCTCAATTGGTTAAGAGCCTTTGAGTTAAGCGGAGAGAGATTTGGAAAAAGGGAAGAGCTATCTCTTAAGTATAACTCATTAGATGTAATTAAAAAAAAAAAGAAGAAGTTGGAAAAAGATGAGTGCAATGTAGGATTTTGACTTGGCGTATCACCAGAAAAAGGAGAAACGACGATTGCAAATGACAAACAGAATAGCTTTTGCCATTCAGGATGACCAAATCAATACCACAAAAACTGACTTGTATATGTGCTACAAAAAACTTCTGACCTCTTCACTTAATGAGCGGTATATTGCATGGTGTTATTCTCTTTATACATGCTAAATGTCGGTATTGTTAAGTAACTAATACCATAATTACAATGGTCAAGCATTGCCTTCTACCACATCAAATATATAAAAGCTTGACTATAAACACATGATGTGCCTTTTCAAGGAGTTGAAACTTACCTGGAAGGCAAAGCAACGCCCACTTTGAGACTATACTCTTCCAAAGGGGGAGAGCGGTGGGTTTGGAGCATATTTTGTGGGCATTTTCCCCAGGAGTGTGGTGGATTTTTTTCCCATTCCATCACTTCCCTTCAGTGCTGACTCTTCAAAAACTTTTTCACTGGACAGCTCATTCACTTCCAAGAGAATGGATGATTTTTGACAGCATATAACTGTCACAGAAATAAAGAAGGCTTGCAATGCAGAGATTGTCGGATCAAATTGGATTGTGTATAATCCATGCTTATGTGGAGCCAAACTGAAGACAGGCCTAATCTGTTGAGTTTCATCCTGCATTAAGTACAAGGAAAAAAGAAAAAGAAAAAGAAAGAAATAAATCAGTTACAAAATTATACTAGCAGTTGAACCCTGTGGTCAGTAGATACAGAAAATAGTACCTGAACAAAAAGTTCAACACAGTTGGGATTTAGACATGCTTGACATGTCATTTGACTATTAGAACTGCCATTCTGATTGGATAGGATACGTAACTTGCAGCCAACGTCCCAACCTCCACAGTCACATGATCCACCAGACCTCCATCGGTGAATCAGTGGGGATGGTGACCCTCGGTTTGGCAAGCTGTGAATGGCACCTGGAAGTATGACAGTAGTACTGTTAGATCTTTCATTTTCATTGAAGTTAAAACAGCATCCATCCTTTTGCAAAGATTCTGTGAAGCCCCTCTTAGTTGTGTCTTTACAACTTTTTTTTACACCATGAACGAAGTCTTCCTTTGGCATTTTAACTACAACAGCTGCAAGCTCTATGTTGCATGTGAACTTTTGTGATGCTTGATTTGCTTGACCATAATCAACGCCAAACAAAACAGACTCTCTGATTAGATTCTGATTGTTGGAGTCCTTCACATTTGACATATAGGAGCTAGAAATCTTCATTTCACCAATAATATCATATGCATAGCTGCAACTTCTCTCCTTGCTTCCTTGGCTTAGCCAGCCTCCAATCTTTTTCTTAATTTCATTCACAGAGTAGAATGTATAATTCCGTTCCATGTCACCACCCCCAGATGATGACATCTTCATGGTTGCCACAAGAATGTTACTGCTGTTGTCAACCACAAATTTAAACGAAGGGAGTCCATCCTTTAGTGTAAGCTGCATAAGCGCTTGGATTGTTGACAGCTCATGCTTTTCTTTCTTAAATGAATCGCTTGCAGTTGGCCAGGAATCACTGCAATTCAAGCTTCCTTCCAGCGGTTGAAGAATTTCAGTACAACCAAGGGAATTTAGGCTCTTGGGCCCCAGCAGTGGGGCTAGCATCCTTCTTAAGGAGCTAGATCTAGTTCCATTTTGAGACTTCACCTTCTCTCTGCTTGAATCATCCAAACAAACAGCGGCCTCAGATTTCACTGGACCAGACTTCACAGAAACATAGGAGCTCAATTTCTGGACAACTGGCCCTTCCTTAAAACTGAAACTTCTACCCATCTGACTAAAACTGAAACTAAAACGGCGATGTGATGACTGATTTCTTCTGCTTTTAAAGTTTGCTAGTTCTGCCATCTCTTGATCGAGCATCTCCAAGGTTTCATTACTTGCAGTCTCAGACTCAACCTTCTTCTGTTCTTTGCACTCACTTAGCAAGAGTATGTGACCTTTGTTATTTGAATTAAAGGATGAAAGAGATGCATCAGATAAAAGCTCCAAACCCTCTGCCATCAAATCTGTCTCTGAATCACACTCAAATCTTGAAGGTAGTGGACAAGAGTGGGGAATTTGAGAATGTGGTTTCTCAGACTTCTGAATGAAGTCATCTGGAGACTTTACTTTGATCAAATTCTTATCCAATAACTCCGGAGGTTTCTCAAGGGTGCTGCTATATTGTGCAGATCTTTTGGGGAAGAGAAGAGCCATATTCTTAAGCTCACCAGAAAGATGTTTAGAATCATCAGAGTTCTGCATCTCTTTCTTCCTCATTTCAAGTTCTTTACTTTTATCAGAAAGAGTATCCTCAGGAACTGTGATAGGAAGGGCAGATGTTCTCAGCCATAAAGAACCACTTCTTTTCTCATCAGTTTCTAAGTGCTGCAACCCTTTCTTCCTCAATTCAAGCTGCTTCCTTTTATTAGCTTGAGCATCCGCAGGAACTGTGTTAGGAAGGGAAAATGACTTGGCAGTTGTTTTCTGCGATAGGGAACTGCTTTTGGATGATAAATTACTGCCACCTCCTGTCGGACTGCCATTTTGCCTGTGCTTCCAGTTTTGTAGACGTCCCCAGTCGAGAACTCCAACATTTAATGCTTTCTCTTGAATGTTTTCCTGTTTCCCTGCACGCAGTAGGTAACTTGGCAAATTTGACATATGTTTGACAAGCTCATCGTTCTTTGCTGCTGTCCTCGTCACACACTGCCTTGGGCAATCCCCTGAAGCTTTTACCGTTCCCTGTACATTTCCTTTATTTCCTTGGGGCAATTGAACAAATTCCTTCACTATCCTTGAATTTTGCTGCCTTTTCAAACCATTTTTTGCCTCTAAACTTCCCATGTTCCTAGAAGGTTCAGGTTCAAAGTATTCATTGCTTGTTCTTCTATTGGATGGCATCAATTAGATCTTGTCGTACTTCAAGGGCACAAAGAAAATGATCCACGATATTCTTCAACTGTGGTCCATTCCACAGTCATATAGGCCCAAATCCTAATACTCTGGAGAAGAGGTCCCAAAATTTAAATAAACAAATCAAGAAGAAATAGGCAAAAACAGCAAGCATTAAGGATTTAAATTAAGAATTCCAACACAGCAGGCATTAATCATGGTGAGAACTTCTTCATCAAAAAGAAAAAAGGCAAACTTTAACCTCATGCACATAAATTCCAAAGCCATTAGAGAAGAAGCCATTAGAAAATGGATTGAAACGACCCGCTCTGTGCGTGAATCACAATTGAACTACATTCAACATAAAGTTTAAATACAAGATCATTCTTCATTGTAAATATTAACTTGATTGACGAGTTCTCACATGAAATCTAATTAAGACCAAAATTACATGAAGGGATTCCCTTGTAGCCCCAAATTGAGCAAAACCTTTATACAAAATAATCAATCCTGGTCTATCATCGCTACCAACAATGCGCCATTGCCGGAGACCTTTATAGTAAAATGAAATGTTTTAGTGCAGAAAAATGAAGTTATATTACAAAATAACAGTGAAGCTAAAATTGGAAAACGATTGTTTCATATGCCTTTTGATTTGTATTACATACTGTCAAACTCGGCATTACCATCCAAAATCATATTTTAAAAGAAGCATGTATCAGATTTTCAGCACAGAAAATGGACAGTAGAAGCAACGGAGGTGAATTCCTTATTTCCTTATGTAAATTAAAAACCAGCTAAAAACCAACACTCAATCAATTAATCCATAGGTCATTCTCTGCCATAGTTTCTCTTTCGGCCTCTCCAATGATCCATTTGCCCCATACATCTTAAAGCTCCAACTCCATTCCAATATAAAAATAACCGCACAGATCTTACACACAGCTTAACCACATTATCAGATTCGGCATCGTTGTAGGCCGAATTAAAAGGGAAAAAAAAAAAAACTGAAGAAAATGCAAGTGAAAATAAGAATGTAATTTAAAACTTTAGGTTGTAATTTGTACAATGAAATAACATTTATAAAGCAAAAATTCTGGATTTCGGTTACTCATAGCAGCTTAAAAAAAAAAAAAAAGCGTGAATAAAAATTTTCTTTCCTCATTCTCAGAAAAAAAATGAAGCAATAATTAATCAGTAAGGAAATTTACCAGGAAAAATTAAATTTTTTTTTTTAAAAGAAGCTTATCCGAACGATACGATCCAAGATCATCACTAAATTTCTACAAGAGAAAATAGCTTACCACCAGCGAGAAACCGAGGCAATGCAAGTTCAGGACAGCGACATTACTCGAGAACTCACGGATCCCGATGAAAGATTTGACGCAGAGGCAATCGACTCAGCGAAAATCCCGAACAACCGACGACGTAGATTAAAAGCAAAGCAAAGAATTACGGCCACAGAAATCAAGAAAAAAATTCGCCAGAGAAAAGAAGAAATCAGAGTTTCTTGAAATCGGAAATAAAGACTGAAAAAAGCATTTTGTTTGCTTCAGAACACCAGAAAAAGAGAGGAAACAAACAGTCAGAGAGCAGAGAAAACGTCGCCTCTGTATTTATTCTGCCTGTGCGAGGGAAGATAGCAGGCAAAGAGGCGGGGGGATTTCGCAGTTTTAGGCCCACATGGATGACTTCTTTTTTCTGTAGCGAATCCCGATGAAGAAATCTGGGACCCACGCGGGTCTACCTCATTATAGAAGGTGCACCGTCCGATGATTAGGATTTTTTTTGAATTTATTTAAATTATATTTTTTTGAGTATAAATTAAAGATGTATTAAATATATTTTTTATTATAAATTTATATAAAAAATAAAAATAAATTTTTAATGTATTAATTATTTAATTAAATTTACTTAATATTAAAGTTAATATTAATTTTTAGATATATTTTTTATACATTTATATTAAAAAAATAAGTTTAACCTGTCCCTTCAAGATGGTTTAGAAAATCCCTATTTTCTTTTCCAAATTTTCTTTCATTGGATAATTTAAGTGTTTTCCATTTCTGATTCGTTCATATAAGGTTTGGATTTTCGACTTCAGTAAGCCCTTATCTTTTTCTTTATTTTCTGTTGCTTCTTTCCTAAAAAAATTCGTCTTAATAAAGAAAAATTAATTCTCCAAAATTATTATAAAAAATATTTACATACTAAAATTCTATATTTAGGAGCAATGTTAATTGTTGGCTAAAAAAAAAACCATTTTACTTATATTTAGTATAATTTTTATTATCAAAATAAAAAATTTTATTATAAAAACTATAAGACATTACATATTTTAATGTATAAATAAAATAGGAATTAAACTAGTCATATTTTCAATAAGAGTGTTTTTTACCTCTTATTTATTTTATTTTTAAAGTGCAAGTTAAAAATATATTTATTATATTTTTTATAATTAATTTATATAAAAATATAAATTTTAATATTGATTTAATTAATTATTCAATTTAAACTATTGACATAATAATAATGTTAAAAATATAAATTTTTATAATTTTTTTATATAAATTAATTATTAAAAAAATTATTTATTATACTATTAATTTATATTCTTAAAATATGAAAGTAGACAAAACCTTTTAATAATAAGCTCCGCGTAACTTTGTAGATCACCCCACATGTAATTACTTGTGGAATTATTATTAGTTTCATAATTTTAAATGATAACAAGTGATAGTTATCTTTTTTTATACTTATATGTATTATCACAACAATCAATCACCTCAAAGCATTTAATCTTGAAGCAAAATTTCATATTGATTGCAACATCTTCACTATTTTTCCACGCATCGTGATACCTAATCCGCATGACCATATCATGTGAATGAATAATAATGCATCCAACCAGCAAGTATTTGCATGGCAATAATCAATTACTTTGATAGATAATGTTTTTTTTCTTTCTTTCTTTCTTTTTTATGTATGAAACCTTAAAAATTAAGGCCCAACAACACGCTTCGTTTCAATAGAGGGACCCAAGATGAACCTTTAATGCAAGTAGAGTAGAAGGACCCCAATGAACTATTCCCAAATAGAGGGATGTTAACACATGAAATTACAAAGTAGAGGGACCATAGTTTTTGGCTTTAAACCAAAAACTATCACATTCTAGTTTCAACAGAAGGGAGACAAATAACAACCCAGTAGTTGGAGGTATTGCTAAGTATGTATTGTCTTGATTTTTGAAGAGGAATTAGTTTAAATTATGTAAAATTTAACTCAATAATTTCTGACAATAAATGCAAGAAAAAAGGGAGGCAAGTGAGCATGGTTAAACACAGTATGACAGAATTTCAAAAAGCAAAAGCAAATTTGGCCCTACTCAAAGACAAATTCTAGTTCTAGGGGATTACCTTCTTGGACTTTTATTTTGTAGGAATCTTTGCTCTTTTCTAAATCCTGTCAATTTGTAATATCCCAATCTTCCCTTACTTAACAACTTTATTGTAAAGCCCTCGCGGGCGATCCTCACTTTGCCAAAGATAAAGTCCAAAAGTATTTATCATGCCTAGTCTTATAAGTGGGCTTGCTCTTTCTGCCTCAGCATATGAATTTATAATCAATATTTCATATCTAGCAACTCGCAACCTTTCTTACCAAATGGTTAATTCTCCTTATTGATTCTTTCCCCCCATCTCGAGTGACTGTCAAATCTTGAAACAGAACCAATAATAATAATATCATATATATTTGTTATTTTAAAAAAATATTTTATAATTTAAATTATATTAAATTGTACTACAGACACTTAGACAGAGAGGGCTCATACTATTGTTGTTTAGCTAAAAATGATAACTTGTATATTTGTCTTTATGGAAGATGAACAAGAGATACATGTGAAATTTGGAGGATGAGGACAATGAACGATGATGAGGATGAAGATGGCATCGTTCTATTTGGAGGGTTCTCGCTGTCCTTTTATCCCAAAAGACAAAAACATTTCCTTTCGAAATTTGAATAGAAACTAGAAAGCGATAAACGGAGCGGATTCATGATGAAGGTGAGGGTGATGTTTCCAGTCCAGGTAGGCCAGCGGTTTTGTTTTGATGCAGTATAATATGGTCGGGTCTGTGATAAGCCCAACCCAACACATTAGTGAAAGTGAAGAGACACAACAATTGGGTCACAATGGGGCCGTAAGATGCCCATAATTTGTGGATAACTGATAAATGAGACACGGACTCACGGAGTTATAGCACTTTGTTTAAAATATAATAATTTATTATGTTTAAATTAATTTTAATTGATATTTTGTTTACTTTAATAGTTATATATATATATATATATATATTTGAACATTTTTGTCATGGGACCGGCTCGAACCGTTGTTTTTAAGAAGGGAAATATGAACCTTACAAACGTGACTAGAACCACTTGACCCGAAAAGTTAGGTTCTACTTTAATAGTTATATTGATGTATTAAATTAATTTAAAAATTATTATCAAATAGTACCAAAGGTTTTCTAATAGGAGAATATTGAAAAAACTATGGTTATAGCACTTTTAGTGCAATTCCCAAAAATTCTAATTAAAGCATACAGTGAAATGTTAATGTAATGCAAGAAAAGTCTTGAAACATACCAGAATTTCCGGAGCATATTTTTTGTGACCTTTGATTCAAATTCCTCGGATTCCTCGGATACAATACTATTTTGCCATTCCAACAATCCATAGCCTAAAGTTCAGAAAAAAAAAAAAAACAATCCATAGCCTAGGGGGTTGGCTCTTCAATCGAGTACGGTCCGTGTGCCCTTTTTATCTTAGTCGCTAATCGAAGAGAGCTGCACAATCAATCATTGGAGTGCCCTGGCATAACAACATTCAACTCCTATTCCTCAAGCTGGACAGATTCTCTGAAAGTGATCGGAATGTACCGGATTTTTAGGACGTGCAACCATCAAACCAGAGACCAAAGCTGGAGCAAGAACTAACATGAAAATCGATCTATTACGACCAGCGCTGTTGTTCGTATTTCATTTTCTTTTTCCAAGCCCTTCTTAGAAAGAACTCACTGAGTTAATTACGGAGACCAACAGAAAACATGGGAGAAAAATGTACAACCAAAAACAAAATTGGCCTCTTATTGTGTGTCCAATCCTCATTCCATTTGTATCAACCAATGCAGGATGTAATAAATAGAGAAAAGCCACAAGTGAGAATTAAATAACTTTAAATAATCAAGCAAGAACGAAATTAATTAAGATAATTAAAGTCAACAATAATTCAAAAGAAACGAACAAAACCCATGATTTGAGACACTCAATTCCATTCTCAAAATTGATAATAGCATCTTTGTTGTATTCCTTTAATCTGCTGGGCAATTGCGAAGTTGCAGGAGATCTCTACAACGAACAACGCCTTGCATAAGGGGTGGCTCAGAACTGTGATCCTGTGTTTTTCATTATGCTCCAACCTCCGAGAATTAATTTGTATCTTGACTTGCCACAGATCCTTTCCACTTTTCTGTTCTTTAGCAGGTGTTGTACAAAAGGGAAAATCAATTATTATCCTTGTTCCGACTTTTCCATATCCATTCAAAAATAATATTATCTTTAAATTGTTATATGTAGAGAGTTGTAATGTAATTGTTGTGGATAAGGTGATTTTAACAATCATTTTTAAGAATAATAGTTTCTACTTCTTTGTAGGAAAGTAATCCTTAAGATACAATATGTGTTGTTCCTCAAACACTCTTCTCTATTTCCAAATCATGTTATTATTATGTTTCAGTCGTAAGATTAAATAAAATAATAATTAGTGAATTTATTAAGAAATATTGATAAGAAAATATCATCGAAATATATGTGAAAAACTTACTTACTTACAATTCACGTCTTTGCAGAGAGTTACTTACGATTCACGTCTTTGCAAAGAGTAGATAAATCAGTGCAGCAGAAAATATATATAATATGTCGCCCTCAAAATACTACAGTTTTATAGTTACACTTTATGAATCTGTACTATCTATAAAGTCATTAAACTCA